>JACMZG010001893.1:34957301-34982301 GCA_018340805.1 Microvelia longipes | reverse complement strand
ATGGATCCCAATGCTTAAGAAGGAGCTAAAAAGGCAGAATTAGAACTTGAAAGATCTCGGTAATACGTATTCGCAGGTAGCTAGGAGGTATATAAGGAACCCTAATCCCTATATAGACCGGGGAAGGCCCCATCGTAGACAAGGTCTCAAAGTGCATAACAAGTCGTTGATACCTGCCTACGAAGTTAGGTTAAAGTCCTAACACCCAACACTTGACTCACACACCGTCTTTCTCAAGACGAACCTGATGATGGGAGAAGTACCTGCTCCCGAAACGTCGTTAATTGTAAATTGTACTGACAATGGATTACGTCCAACTAATTTTACTCAAGAATGAAACTGTTTCATTTCAAGCTAGAAAATAATAATCATTGATTACATTTTACTGTTTTTATATACAAAATTACTGACGTACATATTAATACATGTTTCTTAAAACAAGTAACATAGACCAAAAATATGAAGACCATAAAATAGATAATTCGGGTTAAATATCGATTTTAAAATTTTAATGGAAAAACACTCTGTTACTATATTATAGTTTATTTTTTTAAAAAAAAACATTTATTTAAAAAATTAATAAAAACATTCCTGTATTACAATTAAATTAAAATTTGATGTAGTTTCCTATGTCAACTTTGTAAAGCAATTGACACTAACGATATATTTCAACCTCACATTTATCATGACGCGACAGTTTATACAATTCGTTGCAATACAAAATATATAAATGGAAATATGCTGTTGAGACAGGAAATTAAAGTAAATACAAAGTGTCGAAGAATACAATGCAAGCTGATAAAGGGGTAATGTTGAATACAGATAAAATTATTTGTGTTATTTCTATGTTCTATTCAGCTAAACTCTAACCCACCTTTCCTCTATCCAATATGTCCAGGTATTAATACTACCGACATATCGGTAGATACCTATCTAAATGTGTTATGACAAATTTTTACTTTTTGTTGCTCAAGAAGTATGTAATAAAACGTTTTACTTTCCCACATTCATATCGTAGGTATATAGAAAAATAATGTGTTTGCACTGTTTGTCTGAAACAAGAGTTTACTACAGAATTACCCGTTTCATGTACATTTAAGACCACCTAGTGTTTTTTTACTAAATTTCCTGTTTGTATGAGTTTGTATGTTTTTTATTATTAGTATCCTCCTTGATAAGTAATATATGCCATTAATAACCCGCATGTCGTTTTAAGTAACCGAAAAATAATTGTGAAAAACGTTTAAACATTGACGACGAAGAGAGTTTTAATAAAAGGTTTGATGAGTCAGAATAACTTTTGATAAAAGATAAAACACTATTACGGAAATTTTAAAACTTTGAACTATATGAATGGTGAGATCTGTACACAAAGTGTATTTCACTGAAACCTTAATCTGATAGTTTTAAAACCCTAAACTAAACAAAGTAATATCTTACTGATAAGGATTACTAGAATTGATTAAAACAGTTTGCTGTTTATGCTTTTCAACTTACACTGTAGCTCGTTGCTCATTTTTTTCTGGATCATTTAAAGGAAACGCGCTAGCCATAAACTGAGCTCTAGGTCAGAGCGAATAATGGTGTGCAGTGCTAATTTCGCAAGACTGAGCAGAGTTTTGAATGAACAATAGGATGAAAATGCGCGTCTCCTTTAAATAAATTGAGTAACCAAAATAAAAAAGAAAAGTAGATTTCTACTAGTAAGCATTTTCTACTAGAGGAAGCAGTATAGAAGTATAGAAAGCTACAAAAAAGAAACTGGACACCTAGGCATTAATTAGATTGTTAAGAACGTGTATATGCATTTCAAAGAAAATTTCATGTTTCAGACCACCATGTCAGAATATTTATAATCAGTCCCAATCAATATTTTGCAAGAGTGTTGAACTTAGAAATGCAGGCAAGCTCAAATAATTATACTAATTTATTTTATTACAAGTACTATATTATTAATTTTGTTATATATAATAATATTATTATTATTATAATTAAAAGAAATGAAAAATAACAACCAAAATAAGATATAAACAAAATTAAGATATACAAGGAGTTAGTAAAAGCCTGGCTTATTAGCTGTCGGCTGAAGTTGGTTCTGCACTACTTGATAAATTTTAAGAGATTAAGAGTAAAGGTATCTAACATGCAATAAATTAATTAATTAAAATAGAAGTAATAACAATTATCTAAAGTTAAAAATTAAAGAATAAAGGCAAACATCTGAAGCGAGTTATAGAAAAGAATTTAATCAATTAGATTACATGTATTTGTAATTTATTATTTATTAGGTATAACGGCAACTTTGTAAAACCACTCAGGAGGTCTTAGAAACACCTGAAACGGATAAATTCGGTTATATCCCGGCTTTGTTGCAAACACAGTACTTTTTCTTTTTACCAACAGAATAAATAAAGAAAGGTAAAAAGCTAATATTATTTTAAGAGATCAGTAATAGTAAGCACGTAAGACTATGATGTCTCCCACGAATAAAAAGTTATTTAATTAAATATATTCCTTTAGCTGTTTGATTGGGAAAGGTGTTATCCTGCTCTTCCAGAAAAAGCTTCATTTTGTGATGAAAATTCACTAAAAACCAGCTCTCTATAAATAACAAAGACAACATATATCCAGGAAAAACATATTTTTTAAGTAAAAAAATAAAATAAAGACAATAAATGAAAAAAAAAAAATTGTGTATTGCTAGAGTTAGATATAAAAATATAGAGTAGAGCATTTCAGACGTACCAACACAAAAAAGGGAAAAACATTCAAAAATGGTCTTTTCCCCAGTATATTATTAGTCTTGAGTAGTAAATTTTAGTGTAACTTTAAAATATGAAAAGACAATGTTACACAATACTCCTAGACCCGCGTAACATTCAGTCCTATATATATGATCTAGCAAGGACGAACCTGGGTAACAAGTGTGATTTGCTCTGTCCCGTTCGCCATCTTGTGAAGGAACGTATTCCGTGGATATATAACGGCCAACATCATCTGTTAGTAATTTATTCTGCTACAGTGGTTATAGGCCAAGTTTAATTTTGGTTTTAAATATTTTTTTTTTATTTTTGTAAAAATTTAACATTAAAATGTCCGACAACAATAACGGAATCGTGAACCTAGTAAACAAACTAAACGGCAACAATTATGCAGCTGAATGACTGCAATTTTGGAAGCTTACGGTTTAGAAGAACATTTAAGTAACAATAATGTAAATACGAACGATCCGTTTGTTTGGAAGAAAAAAGATTCCAAACCGTAAGGGCTACTGGTGTGTGCAATGGATGGTCAGCATGTTGGGCTAGTCTTGTCCTGCACAACTATTACATTGAATAACTATAACAGTAACAATTACCTCGTCTACACCATGTGCTAAACACTGGGTTAAACACCTATAACTGTTTCCAAGGTTGAACCCCGTAAACGTCTACACGGCAGGGGTTCAGCCCGGGATTCAACACATATACTGTACGTAAACGTTATAACCTCTGCTCAGTGGTTATCCTAATGTATCTCTTCTTATGTTTTTTTCTGTTTTTAGCGAATTTCCTTTGGGAATAAAATTCGCTAATAAGATGTTTCAGAGGTCCCTAATGACGAAAACATACGTTCCGCGAGATATATATATATATATATATATATATATATATATATATATATATATATATATATATATATATATATATATATATATATATATATATATATATATATATTATATATATATATATATATATATATATATATATCGAACGGATTAATATTTTTTTAATTAAACTTGGTACAAAAATCAACTTTCAGGGGGACACAAACCCTATTGAAAACCAGGTTTTTGTGACGTCATGAACCCGGTAAGCTGAGTCAGCGAAATTTTCAAAAAATCGACAAAATTCAGGGTTAAAATTTTTTGCCGCAAAAAGGTCAATATTTATGTTTATTAAGACTCTGAATAAAATGAAACCGGTCCAAAGTCGATACAACCACTTTAAGTTGCCAAAAAGTCGAAAAAAACATTGAAAATTACCGGAAACCAAAATTTTGGTCGATAAAAAATAAATTTTGAGTTGGGTGTCGTATTTTTGGGCGCTGAATCGAATGAACTTGGTCCGAAGTCAATACGTCCAATCTAAGTGACCAAAAAGTCGAAAAAGCATAAAAAAATACCGAAAACCAAAATTACGGTCGTTAAAAATTAAATATCGAGTAGGGTATCGTTATCCATGTTTTTTGGGCCCCTGAGTTGAATGGCAGTGGTCCGAAATAAATACGAGCACTTAATCTCAGGGTTTCTGGGTTCAAATCCTGGTACGGAAGATAATTTTTTATCGTTTTTTTTTTTTTTAATATAAGTTTATAACTAGAAAATAATTCTGCCGCGGTGGTCCACATGTCGGGCGAATTTCCTTTGGATGATAGTTTTTATAGGTTCATAGCAGTTACTCAATTGTCAAGCACTGCTCGTAACTAATTTTGTCTGTATTTTTCAAAGGAAATGCGCTAAAACCTTTAAAGATAACTGACTAAGCTGAAAGTTAAGTAAATAAGCTTTAAACTAGTGCAAATAATAGTGCGTACTTCTAATTTTAGAGCCATAGTTTGTATAACTAACTGGATAATTATGTGTATTTACTTTGAAAAATACAGACAAAATGTGTTACGAGCAGTATATATCAATTGAGTAACTGCTTAGGTTCTAAAGCATGAACCGAAACCTTAAGCAAGAAATTGGTTGTTAAGCACGGAAACACGCATTCTAAATTAAATTCGCCTTCAGCGGACCAGCACGCCGGAATTATTTATTTAGTGGTTGTAAACTTATATAATGTAAAAACACCTATCATTCAAACCAGGATTGTTGTTAAGCACGGAAACACGCATCCAAAGGAAATTCGCCCGACATGCGGACCACCGCGCCAGATTTTGTTTTAAATGTAGCTTGTTGTTAAACATAATTTTATAATTTAATTACTTCATTGGTATTGGCAGACATTTGTAAATCACATTTTGGGTACTTAAAATAATAATGTATAAATAAAACCGAGTAAATAAACCAAACATTGTTATATAATTACATTTAAAACTGAACAGTAAAAATTGTAGAGTAAATATAAAATAGAACTTATAAAGTTCTAAAACTTATAAAATTTTATTGATATATCAATCAATAAAATAATTCTAAATAGGTAATAAGTTAAATCTAAATAAAGATTGATATTTTCTTAGGAAATACTAATTTGTGTAGGATGGCCATTCTTCAAACTCAACACGATTTGCAAATATTCGTTTTTGTTTTGTATTATACTTAGTATTTTGAATATGTTTAAAAACATAAATTATTCTTTCTTTATTTTGTGTCCGCTATTTATAATTATTACTGTTTTAACCTACAAATTAGTGCTTTTACTAAACGAGGCATATGCGACAAGGAACAACAAAAAAAGAAAATGAACTGCTCTTATGAGAAGGCGAAGAACCAATATCATAAGCAGCGTTTATTATAGCAAACCGCGACTTAATTTAAGTTAAAAATTGCATTTAATTTACCAATAAAGTTTCGACAGCAGACAGCATAATGCTGCTGAATTAATATTTTGTTAAATATCATCAGGAAAAGGTAAATAAATTCATAATAAAAATTCATATATGTTTATTAAATAACCAAAGAAATTGAAAGCAATAATAATTTTAAAAATAACCTGACTTTGGACACCGGGCTCAATCCCGATAAGTGTCTACACGACACATTATCGGCATTCAACCTACAAATTATCGGTGTCTACATCGTTTTTCAAAACCGGGTTGTACCCCCGTCTACACGGAGAAAAATCGGTGTCAAGGATTCAACCTGGTGTTCAACGCATCGTGTAGACGAGCTAAATGTTTTGAAAAAAAAAGTTTGAAGTCAGGATTTTTTTAAAGTGAATAATTTTTTTGGAAAAGTTAAAGCTTATTAATTAAAGAAGTAATTTCTTTTAAATATTTCAAAATTACGGAGAAATGTGTTAGTATAATTTTAAAATATTAAAAGACAATGTTACACAATACTCCTAGACCCGCATTCATTAATAATAACATTCATTCATAACATTCAGTCCTGTATATATGATCTAGCAAGAACGAACCTGGGTAACAAGTGTGATTTGCTCTGTCCCGTTCGCCATCTTGTGAAGGAACGTGTTCCGTGGATATATAACGGCTAACATCTGTTATTTAGTCATTTATTCTGCTACAGTAAAAAAGTACTATTATTATTTAGGTAACTATTGCCTAACTATGGTAATTTGGTAAAATTTAAAAAGTTAAATCAGAGCTGTAATATCGTCTGTTTAAGACTTTTCATTTCCTAAGAAATAAATTAGTACCTTATACAACTCCATCCCGTTAATTTTTCATCAAGTTATTGTTTGACATTTACCATTGATTATTTTCGGCAGCTTGGTCGAAATGTTGCCGCGTTGCTTATATCTTTTACAATCCCGTTTTGGTGTTCAGCACTGAAAAACAGTAAAAGGGATACACAACTACTTCATGATTGATATATATTGACATTATCATGTCAATATTTGTCTTTCCTCTATTGGATTACAATCTTAATTAATTTATACTTTTAATAAACAGTTATTAGAACTTCTAGACTTTACAATGACCAACATAGATTTTTGTTCGAAACCACAACAAATAAGTATTTTTATTTGAAAAATAATAGCTCGATCAAAAATTATCGGAATAGAGTAATATTAATTTTACATTTCTTAAGATTTTATGTGGTTTTCTGAATAACCACTATTAATTTAAGTTTTTAAAGTTACTAAAAGTGATGACAAAATGACCGACCATATTTGGGGATAGTTATTTGAAGTGGGTAAATTTGAACACACAAGAGTCAATATGCTGAGGGTAAAGACCGTTTGAAAAGTCTTGATACTCCCAGGAAACGTTTCCCTTATATTTTTTAAGGATGTAATGTTGGTGCGTGAAGTGCTTCACCCAGTGTAAGTTTTTATCAAATTTGTATTTATGTCCTAAAGAAGTAGACAATATACACTTATGGTTATTATAGATAAATGTTAAATACCAACAGTTGTTTGTCAAACAAATCTATAAAAATCATGTAACTTTATTTTGTAATCATTTATTATAACATTGCGTAATTACTTTAAGCCTTGAAAAGATAAAATCATCTCGAAAGCTCGGCAAAATTAATATTATTTATATTTTTGGACCTATTTCTCCTCAAAACCATTAATAATTTAAAATGGAGGCCCCAATAAGGTTTTTTCTTAAATTTTTAGCGAATTTTCAAAACATGAGATTGGGGCCATGGAGGAAGATGAGTAGGGAGAGGTGAATTTTTTAGGAGGGGGACTTACTGATCAAGAATATATCATTTTTTTAATATATATATATAAATAATATATATATATATATATATATATATATAATAAATATATAAATAAATAAATATATATATATATATATATATATATATATATATATATATATATATATATATATATATATATATATATATATATATATATATATATATATATATATATATATGTATATCTTTAAATTTATGTAAGGTAGTTTTTTTATTTCTTTATTAAGATACGTCCCGAGAAAAAAAATATGTACTTTAATATACTATATACTTACACAATATACAATGCAACTAGAAACAAATAATTAACTTTTTTTTTAATATTTATTCAATTGAAACGAAATCATTACACGCCGAATGCTTTTTTTAGAAATTAAAAGTAGAATTATTTTATTGGCAAAAAAATAAATACGAATAATATTATAAAAGCAGGATTGCGGCTTAAAAAAGGTATGGTAAGCGATAAATCAATACTTAAACTAATTACCTCAATAAAATCAGTTAAAAAGATAATATAAATTTTGTTTTAGTACGCAATAAATGTAAAAAGGCTTAGAGCAATTTAAAAAATATTTTCAAACCAACAACCTGTAAAAATAGAATTTAAAGTAACTCTGGCGCGGAAGTCGGCATGGTAGGCGAATTTTCTTTGAAGCCCGCACTTTCTTGCTTATAAATCCAATTGATGCTTAAGTTCTTGGTATATATTTAATAACCTGAGCGTTAGTATCACATCATGTTATTTATTTCGAATTTTTCAAATAAAATACATAAACTGATAAATTAGTTATAAATTAACTATTAATTAGCCTAAACTGTGCTTCACAAAAGTGCAAATATTGCTGGGCCGCGCAGTGTTCTATGATATACATCTGCGCATTTTCTTTCATAAATTGAATAACAAATTGTGAAGCTGCCGCTCAGGTTATATATATAAATATATATATATATATATATATATATATATATATATATATATATATATATATATATATATATATACCGAAAACTTATGCATAAATTGGATTCATAAGCTAGAAAGCGCGCAATTAAAAAAATATCGTCCGGTTTGAGGACCTCCGAGCTTGAATTTTTCTACTTTTAGGTAACGTTTTCCAAACCAATATTTATTAGAGACCTCTGAAACCAAATTTCGAACACTGCCCCCCCCCATGATCATTAAACATTGCGATTTTTTTCAACAAAAGTCGCTAAAAACTACATTCCTTTTTTAATAAATATGATTAATTAATATTTTTTTTTATCTCTAGACGGTATATAATACGAAATTTAAGAGAGTAAAGAATCACTTTTCACTCCCAAGGGAGTAAAAAGTAACAGTTGCCAAGTTAACTTAATAATCGACAAACTGAATAGTATATAATTATTTTTATTGAAAACTAAGATACCTATAAATAAGAAGATATACAAGAATAAGATGTAAAAAAAATATAAAATTAACAATCATTTTAAGTAGAACTAGTGTAATGCTAATAATAATATAAGAATAAATATTTAAAAAATAAAAACTAGTTCTTATTTAAAAGTAAAAAAAATTAAGTTGGCTATCCTGATTTTTTTTAAATCATTTAAAGATTTGCATACTCATTGTTTTTTTTCGACAAAATATCATTAAATCAAGATTTTTTAGTTTAAAACCTTAGCTTTAACTGTTTAACCTGTCTTAAACTTTTATAATTAGATCAAATATTACTTATAACTGCTCTAATATTTCAATTATGTCAGATAATATTGTTTGTGATATTGACGAACTTTTTAACAATACACCTCCTGACATTGCTATTGAAGCAACCTGGTAAAAAAAACTTGTTATCAACGAAATCGAAAAAGTTATATGACAAAGCAAGTAACAATTTTAAAATTGGTGTCATGATCATAATATACAACAAGTAAGTGAAAATGCATTGCTTGTTTATTTTAATAGTGAATGAAAAACAAAACAAGCGTCATGTCTGCGGTCACTGTATTCAATAATCAAATCATCTTTGCTTTGTGAGAGAAACTTTTAATATCAAAAGCTATGCATCACTAATAGCGTCATTAAAAAGAAAAAATCGAAGGTTATGTTGCAAAGAAAGCGAATGTTTTTACTAAGAATCAAGTTGAAGACTTTTTGCATAATTCATCAAACAACGAGTTTCTTATGATAAAGGTAAGATAATTTTCAGTTGAAAAATCTTGAAAAAAAAAATAAAAAGACATTCTTACTTTATTTTCAATGTCGACGTCTGGAGATAAAATCTTGTATGCACCTTGGGAGTAAAATGCCATTATTCCCTCGCAATAATTTCCTTCCTCAGCTTCGCCTCGGGAGTAAATAGCTATAACTTCCTCGGCTTCACCTCAGGAGTTAAACAAATAAATCTCTCGGCTTCGCCTCAGGATTTAAATCCTTTGGTTCCCTCAGCGTTTGCCTCAGGAACCAACATAATGCTCAGGGGAATAATGACATTCATTACTCCCTTGGTGCATAAATAACTATTTTACTGTTCCTCAAAAAAGTTCATTCTACAAATCCCAATTTTCTTAAATTGATCTATAAAAATCCTTTGTATGTGTAACAAACTTATTTTTAAGTTATTTATGATAAATACACTTGATGGGACGTTAAATGATAAATTTTAACTAATTTAAAAGACTATATTTCGCTATACTATACATAGCATATTCATGTCTGAAAAACCTAAAATTTGTTGAAAATATAAATAGATAGTTGACAGATAGAAAAATAATTAAGTATAAATTGTCATGTAATGTCAAATATATTTCATTCTTACACAGGAATCCAAAGCGTTTCATATTTTTAACAATTGGCGACCGTGAGGAATTAGTAAAGAACCTAATTCAATCAAGAGAAACGTTTTGTTAGCTACATCTCTCTGAAGGCAATAAAAATATTGGAGGTGTAGAAGAAGTTAAATTTAATTTATAGAAAATATTGCGCAGTAAGTAGAACATTTGCAGTTTAAGTTGATAATTAGAAATGATGAAGCTCGTAGATGTTTATGCGATAGAACGAAGTGTAATAAGAAGAACATTTGAAGAACAGTACCAATTATTAGTGAGGGAAAAGCAGAAATTGGTGCTGTTAGTCTAATTTTGGAAAACAAGTACAATAGATTGTGGGATCTAGAGAATAAAATACACGGCTTAAGAGAAAAAGGTTCCATAAACGAAGAACTTAAGTTTCAAGAAGATTTAATCTTACTCAAACTCAGAGCTAAATTAGTTAAAGTGGTTGAAAATACATATGAAATAGTGTCCGTCCAAGAAAAGGCTCAGCCTAGTAATGAAAATTATACAGAAGTAAAACGTTCAGTCGGTAATATAGAATTTAACGAGAAGTCTACAGATTTGTGTGAAGATAAAATAATTCTGGCGCGGTGGTCCGCATGTCGGGCGAATTTCCTTTGGATGCGAGCTCTCAAACCCAGAGTACCTGGGTTCAAATCCTAGTAGGGACAATAATTTTTTATCTTTTTTTTTACCTAATATAAGTTTACAACTAAAAAAATTCTGGCGCGGTGGTCCGCATGTCGGGCGAATTTCCTTTGGATGCGTGTTTCCGTGCTAAACACCCATTTCTTGCTTATGCAAGAACCATGCCCATTGCGTGGTTCCGGTTCATGCTTTAGAACCTAAGCAGTTACTCAATTGTCAAGCACTGCTCGTAACTCATTTTGTCTGTATTTTCCAAAGGAAATGCGCATAATCATCCAGTTGTTGTACAAAACTATGCCTCTAAAATTAGAAGTACGCACTATTATTTGCACTAGTTTAAAGATTAGTTACTTATCTTTAAGCTTAGTCAGTTATCTTAAAGGTTTTAGCGCATTTCCTTTGGAAAATACAGACAAAATGAGTTACGAGCAGTGCTTGACAATTGAGTAACTGCTTAGGTTCTAAAGCATGAACGGAACCACGCAATGGGCATGGTTCTTGTATAAGCAAAAATGGTTGTTTAGCACGGAAACACGCATTCTAAATGAAATTCGCCCGACAGCGGACCACCGCGCCGGAATTATTTATTTACTAGTTGTAAACTTATATAATGTAAAAAGCACGGAAACACGCATCCAAAGGAAATTCGCCCGACATGCGGACCACCGCGCCAGAATTATTTTTAGTTGTAAACTTATATTAGGTAAAAAACGATAAAAAATTATTGTCCCTACTAGGATTTGAACCCAGGTACTCTGGGTTTGAGAGCTCGCATCCAAAGGAAATTCGCCCGACATGCGGACCACCGCGCCAGAATTATTTTCTAGTTGTAAACTTATATTAAGTAAAAAAAAAACGATAAAAAATTATCGACCCTTCCAGGATGTGAAACCCAGGTACCCTGAGTTTGAGTGGTCGTATTGACTCCGGACCACTGCATTCAACTCAGAGGCCCAAAAAACATTAAAACGACACCCTACTCGAAATTTAATTTTCAACGACCGTAATGTTGGTTTTCTATATTTTTTGTGGTTTTTTCGACTTTTTGGTAACTTAAAGTGTCGTATCGCTTCGGACCGGTTTCATTCAATTCAGCGCCCAAAATTACATAGAAAACGACACCCTACTCGAAATTTATTTTTTATCGACCTAAATTTTGGTTTTTGGTAATTTACAATGGTTTTTTCGATTTTTAGGTCACTTAGAGTGGTGTATCGACTTCGGACTGGTTTCATTCGATTCAGCGTCTCAAAAAACATAAATATTGACCTTTTTCGCGGCAAAAAATATTAACCCTGAATTTTGCTGATTTTTTGAAAATTTCGCTGACTCAGCAAACCGGGTTAATGACGTCACAAAAACCTGGTTTCAATAGGGTTCGTGTCCTCCCAAGGTTGATTTTTGTACCAAGTTTAGTTAAAAAATATTAATCCGTTCGAAAGATAGAGTGTTTACAAGAAAGTGTCTAGAAATACATATATATATATATATATATATATATATATATATATATATATATAAATATATATATATATATATATATATATATATATATATATATATATATATATATATATATATATATATAATATATATATATATATATATATATATATATATACTCTGAAACGGATTTGTGTCGTGGTCCGAGGTTCGAATTCCGCCATGACGCCTATCCCATTAGCGAATTGTTTCCTAAAGGAAATTCGCTAAAAGAGGCCATTGTTAAGTCTACCGTGAAAGGCAATATGTCATTATGTATCAATGAAGTCAAGAATGAGAGTACTGAACATGGTTATGCGCAAAATTCAATACTTGAATCTTCTGTAGAACATGCTGAGGTCATAAGATGTTATTTAAATTTGAACAATTGGATTAGTGTTCAAAAGAAATTGAAACTAAATGTTCGGAATCAACTAATGAAATAATCTCAGTGGAGGAAGATAATAATGAAAAGCAAGTTTGGTGTGATACTAATAGTAAAGAAATTAGTCATCATAGTGAAGAAAACGAGACAATAGCTGATCAGACAACAGCAGATGAAGTAAAATTAAGCGCTGACAAATTGGCAGTAAGTTGGGAGTTAGATAGAAAGAGTTCTAGGTCAAAAGATTTCCTTAAGATTATTAATAGAAATTTAAAAATAGTATTAGAGAACAATACTGAGCCTCCACGGCACAAGATGAATATTTTTTTGATCTTTAGTGGATGGCTTACCTATCAAAAAAAAAAAATTTAAAGAGACCGCGACCCCGCACAGGTTTAATGTTTTAACTGATTTCGTTGAATCGTCCATAGCGGCCCCTTGTTATTTTTGAAAACGTCTTATTAACAATGTTACCATCCTATATCTTGAGTCCGGGTTCGATGAGCATTATTTACTTGCCAGTGTCTCATCTTCATTATCGTTTTATTTATTTATTTTACTTTTTCTCATTTATACCGTAAGAATATAGAAAAAGTATTGTTTGCAAAAAAATCTGAAACCGGGATGTCACCGGAAAAATGATGGGATCGAATTTAGATTTGGCAGGCATGTAGCCAGGTATAGGATTAACATATGTGCCGAGTTTCATCTCATTATCATCATTAGTTCAATGTTTATTGCAATGTCTTTTTTAAAAAATAGGAAAATAATCTAATTGAGTTAAAACTCAACCTATTAATACATAGCTACACTAAGTTTTCTTTCAATATAACAATTAAATCTGTCATTTTTGTTAGATCATAAAAGTTAAGCATCATCGACCGTGGTCAGTGCCTTGATGGGTGACTGATAGGAATAAAACGAATGTATTTACTATTTGAAGACGAGCGAAGCTAGTCCGAAGAGATGCTGCATTATTAATGTATCGACTTGTATATTCTATGGACGAGCAAAGGGAATCCGAAGCAGGGAGGATGAGCGTAGCGAATCTGATATGATGAGGAAAAGTTCCGAGGTACCCCATGCCTAATTTTTTTATCCTGAATTTCGCCGGGAAAAGTCAGGACTGTATGTTTTTGATAACGTTTACCTAATTTTTAAATGGAGTTCTTAAAAAATCATATTAAAGTCATAATCATATTAAACTTTATTACGCGTTTAAAATAGTTATTTATGCACCAAGGGAGTAAAGAATGCTATTATTTCCCTGAGCAGTTAGTTGGTTCCTTAGGCGTAAGCCTAGAGAACCAAAGTATTAAACTCCCGAGGCAAAGCCGAGGAAGGTAATTGCGAAGGGAAAAGTAGGATTTTACTCCCAAGGTACATGCAAGATTTTATATCCAAATGTTGATTTTATTACGTTTTGTTGTATGTTATTCTAATTTTTTTGGGTCGGGCCTCTTTATAAATTTTATAAAATTAAAAAAAATGTTATGTGTTAAGTTTGGAATAAATATATGTATGTATGTACATTTATAGAAACAGGAATCCAAGTGTAATTCTCACTCCTTCCATATGACCTATACTCGTACTTCATAGACGACATGATCTATTAAGAATTCACTAAAAGATTTAAACTTAATTTTTTAAGTATAACATTGAAAAAGAGAAGACGCTGCACTCTTGACACAATACTCTCAATTCCAGCAATGTATTAAGGAAGCGATACTCGTACAGTACCAGAATTACACCTTTAGAATATAATTTAAAGACACCAACTAATGAGAAAAAATACCTATATCCTATTTCAAACATTTTTATAAAGTTTTTCGAATAAATTAAATTTAAATCATTGTATACAAAAATATCATAAGATAAATAATAAAGTTATGAATATATAAAAAGGAAAATTGTCAAAGGTAACTAAGGAAAAATAATCTCCTTATTATAACAAATGAATAAGAATAATTTATTTTTATCTAAATAAAAATAAATTTTTTTGCAAATAAAATATTTTATGTCAACTGTTAAAATTTAAAGAAAGGTTCAAAATTTTAATTTGTAATGTAATTTTAATTTTAATGTAATGTAATTTTAATTTTAATGTAATGTAATTTTAATTTGTAATGTAATTTTAATTTTAATGTAATGTAATTTTAATTTAAAATGTAAATTCTAATTTGTAGTGTTTTGAATTCTCTTATGAACGAGAGGCGATAAATCGTCTTGCAAGTAGGGCACGTTGCGTTTTGCTTCCTTGGATAAGAGGGGTTTACACCCACTACTTTGCTGGTCTTAGCTCGCTCAGAAGAGATCCCGCCTCGCCGTGACCCTTTCGGGGCATTACCATCTGACTGGAGTAGTAGGGTAGCAAAAGAGGTAGAGGACCCTATTCTGAAATAACATTTCTACTCACAAGGATCACTGAACCCAACAGATAGAGGTCATCCACAGAGATTTATATGTATATTTAGAATCGGGAGGTGAAATCACCCCTCTCCCCACTATTTCCGTCATTCTTCCTTTCTAATGTAATTTTACGTTGAATTACGCTAAAATATATTGTTCAACATATGAATCTATTAGATTATGACAATTTGTCAATGTCTTATGTCACAAATATTTAAAAATATCGTAATATTGTTACATGCTAATAATTTCGGTAAAATATAGTGTTATCATCCACTGCAGTGCTTTTTCTCTCAAATAGAATCCAAGTCCAGATATTTTCAATAATTTTTCAACGAAAAAATGAGCTTATGAGGTCGGGGTTACATAAGGGGCAAGGGGTGAATTTTTTGGGAGGTAGACAATCATAAGAAGAATTTCTAAATATTTTTGAGGTCTATATATATATATATATATATATATATATATATATATATATATATAAATAAAACAGAATCAGCCTCAGAACATAACTTACGAATGAATCAGGATAAGGCTTATAAAAACACTCACTTCTCTCGTGCCAACGTTTCGAGCATGGACATGCTCTTCATCAGGGCAACCTGAAGACAATTTAATAAACAAAAACAATAGAGACAAGAAATTGACAAAAAGTAAAATCAATAACTCAAACAGTAAATAGAGTACAAACAAAAAAAACCAGCACTTACAGAGAACTACGTTAAGCGTATAGTCATAAAAATGAAAAAATTACAATAAAAGTAAACTTAAATAAAAGCACATTTAAAACAAGGCATAAAATGTAAATAAAAACAAAGGAAGGTTACCTAAAAAGAGAAGAACCTGGTCAAGCGCATTATGCTGTAAGCGCAACAACATGGCGGACAACAACCAGTTTCCCATTCTTCATAAGAAAACCCTAAGGAGATAAAAGGAATAAAAACCAAAATAAAAAGGAAGAATAGAGAAAGGGGGGGGGGCACAATGATGGATACCATAATTTCCACAACACAGAAAGAACCATACAGGTTCCAACCCAAAAACCGTAGCAAAATGGTAGCAATCAAGAGTGAAACCCTGGAGATAAATAAAAAGGAAAAAGAGAAAACCAGATAGACCCTAAGTTTTAAATAAGTTAAGCAATCTATAATAAGAAGTATTAAGTACACCACTAATATCAGTCCTAGCATTGCAACTATTACTAGTATCCCTGATTATAAACATCTCCATCCACTTTAACTTCTCTTCATTATCCTCCTTACAACATACCTCTACATTATCAAGATCAAAAGTATGCTTTCTATCCAAAGCGTGACAGGCTAGCGCAGTATACCTTTCTCCCTTACGAATATTAACTCTATGTTGGTAACCCCTCGTCTTAATATATCTAGTTGTATGACCAACATAAGCAGTATTACAGTAATTACAATTAGCTTTATAAACAACATTAGACTGAAGTTGATGAGGGACTTTATCTTTGAGGGGGTAAACAGCGTTGCCAATCTACGCTTAGGATAGAAAGCACACTTCTTTCCACTAGTCTGACATACAACCCTTGCCAACTTCTCACTGAGCCCTGTAATGTAGGGGAGCTTACAGAATTTACTGCAAGGCCCATCCACAGTGTCACTTCTTGGATGTTCATTAGGAGGTGGAACATTAACATAATCAGCTCTGTTCCACAAAGATCCAATGAGGCTGGCAGGATATTTATTATTCCGAAGGATGTTGAAGACTATCTCCTTATAGCATAAGGAGATGTTATCTCCTTATCTCCTTGATTCTGTAAGCTCCCCTACATTACAGGGCTCAGTGAGAAGTGGCAAGGGTTGTATGTCAGATATATATATATATATATATTATATATATATATATATATATTATATATATATATATATATTATATATATATTTTGTGTGTTTATGTACGTATGTAAAAGATTTTGTTTCTAGATTTTTCTATGGGACCCGATAACTTTCTAACGCAGGTCGAAATGATATTTTAGAAAAATTCGACCTCATTATTGTCTCGAACCCTATTGTTTTTTAAATATGTGTGACGTTATTAACGTTGTCTGATCGAAATGAAATTTTATAGACATATACTACTATATGTAGTTAACAAATAAAGAAAGATACAAATTTATTGTCAGTATTAGTAAAGGTTTTATCGATAAAGATCACGTTTTTGACTAATACATATTAAAATTGGCCCCCCCTTGCACATATCAAAAAGGGATCATATAACAATGGTATGCATATAATCATTGATAGTTAACTAAAAGATGCAAAAATATATGCTCTAAATATATGCTCTAAAACATATAGTAAGTTATGTTCTTGTCTTACACTTTAAAGCATCAGCAAGCGTTCAAGTAAGTCTGAGATACGTTTCCATAAACGTCTTTTTTATAGCGTTACTTAATTAGTTAACGCTAAGTTTTACTAGTTAACATAATATCTAAGTTTGATAATATTATGTGCTTGCCAATTTGCCATACCTTATGAAGCTTCAATTATCAAGTTAGTGTGAACTTAATATTAAAAATAGTAACAGAGGCTTATCATTGGATTCTGTTTCTCTTTACAGTGTGTCCAACCTCTAAATAACGAGTTTACTACTTGCAGCAAGTAGTCTAGTATAATGGCATGATAAATATATGGTAAATCTTTTCTAATAGGATTTCTATGGCTTTAAGATGCTCATTTCTTTTCTTTAAGGGTAAGTAAAGAATAAAGCATATCCTTGTATAAAACGCAGCTAGAAAATTCTTTTATATATATGAACGAGGTCGATAAGATTCTACATGCCCGCCAGGTCATAAAATAACATATATCTTTTAGCTTTTTACGATAAGAGCAAATATTCCTGAAATTATTGTCGCCTACCTGTTGAAAAAATACTCTGAGTGTCGAAAGAGTCTGCATATCAATTTTTATAGTGTTTTAGAGAGTTATAAAACTGGCACTCGGAATAAATTGAGCCGTGTGTGGGAACGAGGCGTTTGCGGAGGTGTGCTACGATATACGATGTTTCGTCTGTCAGTACGTGTGAGAAGAATTTCGAGGTACTTGAATTTTATCCCGGCAAGTGGTTCACACGTCATTCTAGAGAGACACTCGTCGGGACCTAATGGATCGATGCTCCCCAGTTTTCCTGTTAACTGACGCTATAATCTATCGGGAATCGCATCGCTTTTTATACAAGTACAGGTGATTGTGGGTTTCCACCGCTTTGCCGCCAGCCTTTTATGTAAATATTGCGAGCGGGCTAAAAGGAAGCGACCGAGGCCCTTTGGCTCGGCTCCAATATGGTAAACTCGCCTGTGTCAACACCCCCGGCCGTGTTTTATACTTTTTGGAGACTCCAACTCTCGGATACAGTAAAACTAGTGACTTTATTTATAACTCAGACGGCCTCTGCCTCCTTAAACGCTTACATTTGGATGATTTGCAAAGGAAGCTAAAACATTTTTTTTCTAAAAATTACGGTAAGGGGTGCATAGAAATAAATGAGTAGCGGAAAGAATACAAATACTCGTGATAAACTCTTCCCATAAACTTGAATATCATTGAAATAATGTGGACCCCCACTCTAGCTACAAATACGTATCACTGCATTGTTTTATGCTCCCGAGTGTTTTAGCGCACTAAAATGACAGAGTGCGGAAAATATCAATTCGAAAGCAACATGATTCAGGCCCTGAATGAATTAGTAAATTACATTTTTAGCTAAAGGTTGAAGACTGAAGTTTTCTCTCGCAATTTTCAACGTTAATATTGCATCCTGTATACCCCAAATAACTAGGGTTTAAACAATTCTTCTTCAACAATCTTACGCCCGGTAGAAGTAGCTGTGAAATATATAGCTACAGCTATACCTCGGTGCTATAAAATTAGAGAAATAAGTTAATAAGTGCTAGTTTAGTCCCTGTATATTAACATGTTTTTTAACCTAAACATCAATATAGTTAGGAGAGACTACACCGGATTTCATATAACAGAACACAACATTGTACATTAACTTAATACATTTAATATAAAACTATTAATAAATATCTTGCTTGATGTCTTCAAGTAGACTGGCTATAATTGACACTGAGTGACATAACAACAATCAATAATCATGATGAACTGGGAAATACCAAGAAAACATATATAGTTCCTTAAAGCATCCTTAAGAGAGTCTATGAGAAATCCTTGGGCAAGGCTGAATAAATAAGCCGTTTTACATTCAAGCTCTATGCTTGAATGGAAAAATTTTCTCCCAAGCCTAAGCTTGAGTTTTAATTTATTTTTTCCGATGTCAACTTTAATGAGTTGACTTTAGGTCTCAAATAGAATGTATGATAGAAAGAAAAACGTCTAGAACATAAATAAAATAAAAATACTTTGGAGATGCCAGGGAGCTCCGCACAGGTGGAGACTCGAACTGTACTGTCTCAAGATACTGGGTAGCTCTATGCTCAGGAGCAACCTTGCTAGCAGAGTATGTAAAAACTAATTTAGGACTGTATAAATAATAACTAATGTATGAGTAAGCGAAATGACAAGCAGTATGTATATATTTACAAGAAGCATTGGTAAATAAGAATAAGCAATATGTTAAATTTAAATCTACTTCTACAATAAGCATTAATTAAAGAGGGGACAACACAGAAGGATTAAAAAGGATACAAAAATGAGATATATATAAGGGTTAGTATGCTAACTACGCAGGCACAATGAATATGAGGTTAGTAAGAGATAAATTTAGATAGATAGGCAGCTGTAATAAAATAAAACTTAAATCAAAGGGTGTTACCAAAGACAAGGTAGGGATTACAGATGATTTCATACAAACTTAAAGCTATACTTCCACCTCTAATCACTTCGGATACCCAAGCTCTGCAAAATGCATATTTACAATAATTATAATTAAAATTAGGATAAACTATATACAAATAAATAATATTGCAGCTTCAAGAGAAGAATATATATTCAAATAGCACGGCTCCGTGGTCGATTGCCAGTATAAGTTTCAGCTGATCTAAATTGATTCCAATCTTCACCAGGATTTCTGGTATATTACCAGATATTACCAAGATCCAGTAAACACCAACCAAGATAGTAATTCGGGCAGAAATGGCACTGAAAAGTGGTACAGTGCGCCTAATCGACGGTTGTTACATGTGACAGGACTTTCACGTCCGGTGATTTGTATCCAACACGTTATAAATCGGAACTTAAAACTGAGTTACCTTATATAGTCCATAGTTATTAGTTTTATGAGCTCTAAACTTACATATCACCAATATAATTAAATAAATTAACAAAATATTTAATTTTTAGCAAGTGCCGGTTGGAAGGTTACACAAACACTCAGCTGTTACCTCTGCAACAGGTGGTCGGGTCGCCAGGTTAACCATAAACCTTCTGACTAAATGTAGATCTGCCGTGCAGGCGCGTGAATTCAAACAAGAAAAACTCTCTAAAATAAATCCTATCATACATATAACAACTTAATAATTAAATTCCTATTTTATACATCAAATAACCATAATAGCTTAACATTAAGTAAGCTATTAATACCTGTCTTAACATATCGCCCACCTTTAACTTTCTTAGATTAAAAATAAAGAAGTTAAACTAAACAAATAATAAACATAAACTTTATACAAAAAAAAATGCTAGCAAAGTCCTGTCTAAGCATAGACTCAGCCTGAAACAAAACACAAAAAAAAATTAAATCTAAAACGGAAATTACTCAGTTTCTGTAAGAATGGGATCTGAACTGTTCATCTTTAACAAGATTAACTTGTTCGCAGGGCGACGAAGTGTAGATGAAGCCGTTTGCACTGTTGCCACCCGAACAATGTTGTCCTTGCCTGCATGAACACCAATTACTCTAGCCGATGGCCATTTCATACGGGGAACATTATCCTCCTTTATCAGCACTAGATCGCCAACCTGTAAATTATAATCAGGGTATTTCCATTTATTGCGCTGCTGAAGAGAAGTCAGGTATTCCATACGCCAACGCTGCCAAAAGTGTTGGGCTTTCTGGTCCACCATCTGCCAACGGCTGAGACGATTTTCCTTTATATTCAACAGAGAGTGTTCTGGAATCGTGAGTAGAGGTCTACCAATGAGGAAATGTCCTGGAGTTAAACATCCAGGATCCCGTGGGTCATCACTCAGGGGGCACAAGGGTCTGGAATTTAAAATGGCTTCGATTTTGATGAGTAATGTTGCAAGTTCTTCGAAAGTCATTAAATTATCGCCATACACTGTCTTCATCAAACGCTTGACAGACTTTACACCTTGCTCCCAACTACCTCCAAACGAAGGAGCAGAAGCTGGAGTCCACTTCCACTGAATTTCTTTATTCTGGCAATACTGTTTGACATCTTCTTGAGTGTCCTTTCGTCTGAGCCAGCTATAGAGATCCTGCAAATGATTAGAAGCACCTTTGAAGTTGCTTCCATTATCGGAGTATATAACTTCCGGAATACCTCTGCGACCGATGAATCTATCCAACGCTGATATGAAAGCCGGAGTCGATAAAGACGAGACTAACTCGAGATGCAGGGCTCGAGTCGGCAAGCATATGAACAAACAAAGATAAGCCTTGCTACTGGAAGCTTTTCTTTTAAGTGAATCCCGCACATAGAAGGGACCAGCATAATCCACCCCTACATGATGGAAGGGACCACTACTCTGCAGTCTAGCAGGATGCAGCTCCCCCATTAATGGCTGACATGGGGATGCATGAATTTTTCTGCACACTAGGCAGTCTTTAGATATTCTTTTCACTGCATTCTTCCCTCCAACGATCCAGAACTTACTACGTAAATGAGCAAGAAGGATTGAAGACCCAGGATGAAATAGTTTCCAGTGATGATGCTTGATTATCAAGACCGAAAGCTTCGCTTTGCCTGGTAGGACAATCTGGTGCTTAGTTTCCCAGTCTAAGTCTGATAAACCTAGGCGACCTCCTACCAGCAAAACACCTGCTTCACTAACAAATGGGTGCAGAGACGCTAACTCCTTAGGTATTTTAGAGTCTGAAGAAGGTAACGAATCTCTAAAATAATGATGAGCTTGTACCAGTCGGTATAACATCAACTCAGCTTCCTTGATTTCATCCTGGCTAACATCTTTCGATTTCTCATAAGGTTGTTTTCTAATAATTTTAATAAACCTAAGAGCAAGAGCAAAGGATTTAGTAAGAACATCAATACTTACTTGTCTCTCCATCCACTGAATAATCGGTGGAGCCGTAGGATAAGTAAATAATGCCACACGTCCGGGGAAAACCTTAAGCTCGGGAACAACTGCGGGAGACACGCACAAGGTGTTAGGCCAGTCAGTCGGATCCTGCTTGATCCATGCAGGTCCCTGGAACCAATGAACATTATTAATAAGCTGGGCTGGAGTCAATCCTCGCGATCCAAGGTCACTTGGGTTGTCCTCAGAAGTCACATGTCGCCATGGATAAATTGAAGTCAGCTCACGTATGGTCACCACTCTATTGGCGACAAAAGTCTTTAATTTATAGGAGGGTGTACTCAACCAAGATAACACCACTGAACTGTCTGAAAAGAAATAAACAGTAAATTTTCTATTTAACCGTTGGGCAAACGATTCTAAAGTCTCCCACAGCCTTGCTGCTAATAAGGCTGCACACAATTCCAACCTAGGGATTGTAGAAGTTTTGAGAGGAGCTAATTTGGTTTTGGCTAGCAACAGCTGAGCGCTAGGACCTAGATTAGACTCAGCTCTCAGGTAGGCACACGCACAGTATCCTATCTCAGAGGCATCTGCAAACAACAAAAATTGCACGGGTGAGTTACCAGGAACAATCCAACGTGGGATTTCAATCTTGCCCCAAGATTGGTAGCTGATTACAAAATATCAGCCACTTTTCCTTCATCTGTTCAGGAAACTCCTGGTCCCAACCTAACTTGTTGGTCCAGGCTTCCTGAATAAGAGTCTTAGCCGGGAGTATTGCGGGACCCAATAAACCTAGGGGGTCATAGACCTTAGCAACAGCTGAAAGGACCGCTCTCTTGGTACAGATTGGTGCTGGTGGTGATATGCTGAAAGAAAAGACATCAGTTGAGGGGTTCCATTGAAGTCCTAGAACTTTAACTGAACAATTTTCTTCTTTATCCAGAGCTACGGGGCTCTGACTAGTGTCTTTCTCCGCCTTTCCTCTATACTCAAGAGGAATCAGCTCAGGGTGGTTAGCAGCCCACTTACCTAGCTTAAAACCACCTTTTTCCATCAAAGAAATTATTTGATGCTGTAACTCTATTGTAGACTCAAGATCTTTATCTCCCGTAGCGATATCATCCATCCAAATATCTTCTTGCAAGGCTTCCGCTGCCATAGGAAACTCCTTACCATGATCAAGCACCAACTGTTTCATCACTCTTAAAGCTTGATATGGAGCGCTGCATAAACCAAAAGGAAGGGTTGTTATCTCATAATCTTGATTTCCTCTTCTGGTGAAAAACGCCACAAAATATGCAAGTATGCACGATCCTCCGGATGCATAATGATCTGTCGATACATCTTCTCCGCATCAGTTATAAAAGCAAACTTATGACGCCTGAAATTTAACAAAATTAAAACAATATCTAACTGCAGCTTAGGGCCAACATAAAGCATATCATTCAATGAGCCACTAGATGTGCGAGCAGCAGCATCAAATACAACCCTAATCTTTGCAGTTTCCCCCTCACCTTTAAGGACACAATGGTGGGGGATATAATATAAACCTGGATTCCTCGCTAGCTCCATATGGTTAAGATTGATGTACTCCCGCATAAAGTCACTATATTTTTTCCTTAAGATAGGATTCCTTTCAAATTTAGATTCTAAGTGCGTCAGTCTTCTCATAGCCTGACCCTTAGAATTACCGAAGTCAGGGTTAGGTGTTTTGAATGGGAGACGAACACCATATCTCCCATTACCATCACGGAAGTGAGTTAATTTAAAGAATTCCTCACATAACTCATCTTCAGGATTTTTGGGTTTTTATAATCAAAGGCTCTTCGAGCTCCCAAAATTTAGTCAATTCCTGATGTAAAGTATCTTCAGACACTTTGGACTGGGTATATAAAGCACAAAAATACTCAGCTTCATTAACATCTATGACTGGGCCGAAGGCCATATATCCAAAAATTGTACCTAATAAAACGGGTGAATTAGGTGCAACAGACACTACAGGTCCACAGACTATGGCATGAAATAAATCACAACCTATAACCAAGTCTATGGGTCTAGGTTGCCAAAACATGGGATCAGCTAAGTCATAATCCTGATATTTGATCCACATGTCATCTGGAGTAGAAAATCTAGGTAAGTCTGGAGTAACTCTATCATTAACGACTACACTCGTACTAATGTTGATTTCATCATTCTTAATAGGACTAATAGTACAGAAGGTACGACCTCTAAATCCATCGAGACGGGTACCACCAATACCTACAATATTATACTTAATAGGTTCAATGACTAAACCTAATTTCTTTGCACAGGCAAAGTTAGAAATGAAAATTCACTAGCCGTATCAAGACATAATCTAATAGGGTGAGTTTTGCCAGATTTATCAGTAATATGACACATTGCAGTACCAAATAACACACCTATATCCTGAGAACTCTGAGTACTAAGGGCTACCGGTTGGTTTTCAGAAACTGGCTTGACAACCGAAGCACATCCAATGCCTGAGACTTCATCCCCTTCAGGCTTGTTTTTACCATTCGTTTCAGTATGTAACAAAGAATGATGACGTTTTTTGCAGTAGCGGCATCTAAAACGAGATTTGCAATCTTTAGTAGCATGGTGACTGGTTAAACATTGTCGGCATCCTCTCCAAGACTGCAA
>JACMZG010001893.1:34843856-34956350 GCA_018340805.1 Microvelia longipes | reverse complement strand
GAAAAATAGGGCAGATATCAATCATGAGTCTGTTTAAATTGTAGAAAAAAATTGAGTAGTCATGAGTCTGTGTTTTTGAACAATTCCTTTATTTACAAGTGTGCATACAAAATGAAAAAGGAATACAAAAAAGTTAACACAAAAGTATACAAGTAACCCACAAGGCAAAGCCTGGGGGGGGGGGGTAGGAATTGTAGATAAACAGATCTTTCAATGAGAAATAAAATGATGTGCCAAATTGACTTTTAAACCGATTTTATATGAGTCGACTCAACAGATAATCGACTTAAGTCAATAGTTGGTTCTAATCGCTTGATCTGATTGAAGTTGATTTGGTTCAATTCAACTTGATTCAACTCAAATAAATAAAAGCTGAAGCAATAAGTAGAAGCGACAGATGCTCGTGAAGGCCTCACCGTGATGAAACTTGACTTTCTTGAGGTGGGCATAGCTTCGCAGTTGTTATGAGTCATGAAGTTTGACATTACAATATCATTTTATGAACATAGATAATTTGTAGCACTGCATTTTGCAAGTTACGTTTCCTAGGTGTCTCTCACACAGTTATATTGTGGGAGTATTCATGTTTTTCAAAACTCGGTAGTATCAAATGATACATGTTTTGCTTGCCAAGCATGATGGTGGTAAGAGAGCACCGCTCATCTCTGGTAAATACTTCACATTATATTCTTTGGAATTTTAATCAAAGGTTACAGTGAGTTCAGGCTCCGTTGACACCCTGATGAGTTACATGTGACGAAACGTGGGGCATGACATTATGTAGAGCCATCAATGAAGACAAATGTCGAATGATGGAACAAATCCCAGGTGTAGTATTGCATTTTGCTTGTTATATTTCCAGTTATATATTGACAGATTATTTGGTTTTTAATTTAACATAAATTGAGTTAATGACATTGACATCTTACAACAGTAATTATTTATGCATGAAGTTGATTCAACTTGTGCCAATGTCTCCATGCATCCTTTATCAGTGAACAAAAATCTAGCATGCACGTCTTCTAGATTATGAAAATGAATAGAAGATGTTGACATTTCACTTAATTTATGCACGGCATCAATGCACAGAAGTGACTTGAGCAACTTATCTACAAAGTTACTAATATTCCGTACCACAAATGCTGATATACATACTTCTTTCAGTATAAACAAATTACCTTTGTCGTTGAACCAATAATATACGATATTATCTAAATAAGAAGTCAAAAATAGTACAAAAACACCAGAAACAAACATTCGATTTTAACTACCGTATTTTATTTCAGAAAAATCTACTAAACCTCACTGATTTTTGTTTCTTTTCGATAATATAGATGTCCAACTTTCGATTTCATAACATTTCAAGAGTTAAATAATATGAATTATATTAAAAAAAGTCAAAAAACGGAGAGTCCAAAATGCACAAAAAAAGGTCACATTTCACTACCGTATTTTATTCGGAAAAATCGAACAAACCACACTTGTTTCTTTCCTAACGTAAATATAGATGTCCAACTTTCGATTTCATAACATTTCAAGAGTTAAATACAATAAATTATATTAAAAAACACCTCCTAAAAAATTTTGTCCTATGCTAATACATGGAAAATCTTTTGTTTAGAAAATGAATTCTTATCACAACTGTTCTTCTCGTTCTTCTTTGGGTTTCTTCGTGTTTTTTTTGTTCTTCTTAGACAGAATTGCCAACTATGAAGCTGAAGTCCAGCAGTCTATTATGAATTCATGATTTATATGTTAGTTTGTAGCGGTTAAAGATGGTTGGCGTACGTCTATTTACTCGTATGTCCTGGTTGGGTAGGTTTCAAAGAGAGTGGTTATGTGTTGTGATTGAACAGGTGGTCGTAATTTTTGAATAGATTGTGTGAGTAAAACTGTGAAGTAGTTTGCCTTTAAAAAGGGATATTTTGGGGGCATTATC
Source organism: Microvelia longipes (assembly GCA_018340805.1). Classification (NCBI taxonomy): domain Eukaryota; kingdom Metazoa; phylum Arthropoda; class Insecta; order Hemiptera; family Veliidae; genus Microvelia; species Microvelia longipes. The sequence continues at coordinate 34,954,411 of JACMZG010001893.1, read as the reverse complement.
AGTCTGTGGATGCCGGGTAATGTAAAATTCCCAATTTTGCCCCTCTCAAAGCTACTAAAACAAGATTAGAAGTTGGATTTAAAGGTCACGACAGATCCCTGCCAACTTAAAGAAGTTCTACCTGAATCTGGATTACCTAAAGTCAGGAAAGTGCAATCTAAATACTCTACTTAGTAAAGGTTACGTCTGAGCAGAACCAGCCACTCTGGGGTTCTCCTCTCTTGAAATACACCTATTCCTCTGTCTCCTACTCCAACCTGTCTATGAACTTTTGTCGCCATCAAAGCAGATCTTTTCTTTTCTTTATTACTATTTAATTATTATTTATGTAAGCCCAGTTAAAAGTTCAGGAGCGGTGGAGGACTACCGTTTAGGTAATTTTATTGTAAGGGGCCCCATAATCTATTCTAGTTTTAAGAGTTGTAATATTAGGTCAGTCAGCTGTGGAAGTCAGTCATTATTCATTTTTCTCTTATTTATCCATTGAGTAAGAGAGGCTCAATTTTAATTTTTGCTGTCTATAGCCGACCGGTATGCGTGAGCAGACTCGTCGGATCCTATAGCCCCTCTTTATCTAAATTCTTGAATTTACGATCCAGAAGTATATTTTCTAATCACACATTTTATTCTTTTGGACTGATTTCCAAAATCTCTTTTTTTTCTGACTGGGCAGAACAACAAATTTGTTCTGAGCTAAATATAAAGATTTATGTATAATTTAACTTCTGTTTGTTTTCTTAAGTATTGTATGTCAACCCCTATTGTTGACCCTCCTACTCGTGCATAGCACCTTAAGTAAGGTGTTCTGTTTCTGTTTTGTGTACCTTTGGCGACCCTTCTTACCGATCCTGATTACAGACGTACTTCCACATTCATACGTCTGTCATCCTTCCCTTACTTTCCCTTTCCTGATCCCTGTGGTTTGTTTCTGTCGTTGAGATACTGTGTATCTCGCTGTGTCGTTTATTTTACCCTTTTCAATCACCCCCCCCCCCTCTCCTTTTCAACTATCAAAGGTCCACCAATTTTGACTGATGAATGTGGTGGCGCTCACTAGACTATATCTGTCAGGTAACTCTAATTGGGCTAATGCGAAGGACAGTTTCACGACCCGTAGAGCCGCCTACTGAGTTGGGCATAATAAATAATACTCAAAACCCAGCACGTTGGTTATAATTGAGCATTGAATTACACAATTCGAAGGGAATTCACACGGTTTGCGGACTTGCGCACAGAATTTCATTAGGTTCTGGAACCATGGTTTTAGTACAGATTATATAAGAATGTATTGTCATATTTATTGTTTAGTTTTATATTTTATAAATCAGGAAGGCAAGCAGGATCGATCCCTCCTCCACTTTCATAATTGCAACAACCTCACAAATGTCTTTTGGTGATGAAAACTCGATAAAGCATTCATTTATTTATTGATATTTGTTACGGTGTGTTACAGGTAAAGAAATTATTGATTTATTTCTACAATTCATTACACAATGGGAGTATCCAGGTAAAGGTTTTAAAAATAGTGTATTGGCTTAAACTTTTAGCTTTATTTTTAAATAGGATATTTAATGGCATCCACTGTGTAGCATAGTTTAGAGGAAAAAACTAATTAAATAATATGCGTTATATATATATATATATATATATATATATATATTATATATATATATATATATATATATATTTATATATATATATATATATACATATAATATATATATATATATATATATTATATATATATATATATATATATAATATATACACACTAAAAATAGTGTATTGGCTTAAACTTAGCCATGCATCCACTGTAGCATAGTTTAGAGGAAAAACTAATTAAAAAATATGCGTTTTATATATATATATATATATATATATATATATATATATATATATATATATATATATATATATATTTATATATATATATATATATATATATATATATATATATATATATATATATATATATATATATATATCAGTTCGCCTGGAGCTACAGTCCAGATTACATCGTGTTTACACGGCTGCACTCTGTACTCTTTGTTTTTATTTTATCATACGGAATCATTAATACTATTTTATATCAAACTATAAAAATCAATGTATTAATTTCTATTATATACTTAATTGTGTAGCTTTTAAATTTTAACTTAAATATTTTTAAAGAAAGTGTAATGATAACTATAAACTTAAAATTTATCTAATGTTTTGCAACAATTGTAAAAATAATTTTGATATCAACTATTTCATTAAGTGTGTGAAGTGTCAAAAGTTATATCACTACGTCTGCAATGGAATAACTCGATTTCATTTCTTGAAAATTACAAATAATAGTGAAAAAATCACTGAAAATAACTGGATTTGTGGATCTTGCGATTTAAAAGGTAAAAAGACTGATAATAATACCATTAAATTTAGTGACATGGAATTTAAAAAACTGTTTATATATAAAGTATATACTCATATAAATGTGTCAATTATTAATTGCTTCTAGCTTACGCTAATTTATCATTATGTTTCATTTATAATTATTTATGTATTTATTTATTTTGTTATCATTTTTTCTCTTAACTCGACAATTGTAGTTTTCATTTTGTTACGCAAGAAAAACAAAGAGCAGAATACAAATAGCTGCACATAAACTGCTCCAGCCATCCTCGAGCACGAGCACGACTCATTCGAGGATGTGCTTTTAAAATAGAAGTATTTTGTAATATTTTATTTTTAACTCTAATTTTATAAAGCAGAATAAAATATTTTTATTTTATATATATATATATATATATATATATATATATATATATATTATATATACAAGCAGCAAAGTGATTTGAGTACATTCCCTGCCTAGGGAGACAAAGTAAGGCCTAAATACATAGATATTTCTCAAAACTCCCTAGGCAGGGAAAGTAGCAAAAACTGACTGTTTTGACTAATCAAAAAATATGGAGTTTATTAAATATATCGCTGTTTAGGTAAAATATTCGATAAAAATTATGTTCTCATTCTCTGTTAATTACTATTAAATCAATTAATTTCAAATTACTCATCATATCTTTAATTAATTGATTTTAATGAATATAAAAATTTAAAAAAATCTAATTGTAGATCTATAAACTTTAATCTAAAAAATTCTGGCGCGGTGGCCCGCATGTCGGGCGAATTTCCTTTGGACACGTGTTTCCGTGCTTTTTATATAAGTTTACAACTACTAAATAAATGATTCCGGCGCGGTGGTCCGCTGTCGGACGAATTTCATTCAGAATAAGTGTTTCCGTGATAAACAACCCTTTTCTTGCTTATGCAAGAACCATGCCCATTGCGTGGTTCCGGTTCATGCTTTAGAACCTAAGCAGTTACTCAATTGTCAAACACTGCTCGTAACTCATTTTGTCTGTATTTTCCAAAGGAAATGCGCATAATCATCCAGTTGCTGTACAAAACTATGCCTCTAAAATTAGAAGTACACACTATTATTTGCACTAGTTTACAGCTTAGTTACTTATCTTTAAGCTTAGTCAGTTATCTTTAAAGTTTTTTGTATATTCCTTTATAAATATTATGCTATCCCATTCATGATGCCTATCCCATTAGCAAATTTTATTCCAAAGGAAATTTGCTTTAAGTATACATCAGTTTTTGACTAACAAAACGAAATATTAGTATTTATCTCCAGCAAAATGCGTTAATGAGGGCAGTGTTTGACAATGAGTAAAACCAACAATAGGCACATAATAAGTAACGTGCTATCTTTCTCTAATTTCTGTTCATTTTGATAAGCGTGGTTTCATGTACCTGAATAAAATGAAACCTCACTCATTAAAGGAATCATTTCTTAAATATTGTCCTCGCAGGATCTGCACAATAAAGCACCATCTAAACCGCAGTTCTTTGGAATAGTGCCTCTATGTTTAGGGGCTCGATAGAAGATATCATTTGCTCGCCATAATCACAATTGAAGGCATTGAAACACATAGAAGTATTTGCCATTTATATATTATGTTTACATTTAGGAAAATTCTATCATGAAGGTATATTGTATTTATTTAACAGTAGATCAGGGAGAAAAGAACGGCGAATTTGCTGCACACATAAGAGTGTAGAGAGAAATGTTGACCCTCGATGCTGAAGCTCAGCCCGGTGGCTAACAGAATATGTACCTTGGACACAACGGCAGACGAGCCACGATAAGGTGATTATATTTTACAATTAGTGATTGCTCCGTGAGCAGCAGCCGAGGTATATATCAAGAGGCGAAGTGAGTAAATACGTGTCAAAGATAATAGTCGATCAATAACACTGCCTTGTTGCATACAACACAACATATTCCCTTATTCTTGTCCTCGACTTATTATAATTAAAAAATAAAAAAGTTAACCCGGAACAGGATAAAACACGTTAATCAATAACTACATAATATTTGAAATCTTATTTACTTATGTGCAGGCATCTAGTCTCAGCTGAAGATTCCTATCCAGAATGGTATCGTGATAAAAATTAATATAATTAATTAACTGGGTTATTGTTTGATTATATATTCTAATATATGAAATCACAAAAACAAATAAAAAAAAAAGGCCCTCACGCTGGCGTTAGAAAAACTACTAGCGCTATTTTTCCAAAACATGTGGCCACGTGGGTTATTTTATTCCTAGCAGATCCCGATCCAATTAATTGTGCTGCTGAATCCACTACGTCTAGAAGGTGTTAATCTGTATAAGATGAGTTACCATCTTAGTTGAGCATAAAACATAGTATATTATGTGTATAAAAACGAAATAAAAAATGATACGTGTCGGCCTACTAAGGGATACCTTGAATCCTGAGAAGCCCATGACACCAACATTGAAAAACGAAACCTACTCCTAGCGCTGAAAGTCTCCTACATTTTCAACTCGAAGCGTAATTTTGGTTTTCTATAATTTGTTGTTGGTTTTTTCGACTTTTTGTAACGTCGCATGTCCGGGTAACGACTTGGGACGGCGACGGTTTCCTTTTGTCATTTAATTTCAGCGCTTAAAATTAAACATAGTAGAAAACGACATCTTAATCAAATTTATTTTATTTAATCGTGACTCTATATAATTCTTAGTCTTCGGTCAATTCAAAAATAATTTATTTTTGATGTATTTTTGGGCGCTGAATCGAATGAAAAAAACCGGTCCGAAGTCGATTAAGACCACTTTAAGTTACTCAAAATAGTCGAAAAACACAAAAATTATAAAAACCAAAAATTACGGTTTGTTGAAAAATTTAATTTCGAGTAGAGTGTCGATTTTCAATGTTTTTTGGCCTCTGATTGAATTGCCAGTGGTCTGAAGTCAATACGAGCTCTTCAAACTCAGGGTACCTGGGTCAATCTTTTGCCGTATCTTTTATAGTTTCACTGTTAACTACTTAAAAACCATGCTATGCATGGTTCCGTTGATCCTTAGACCTAAGCGGTTACTCAATTTTTTCAACAACTGCTCATCATTTTGGTTTCCTCCAGAGGCTAATTTTCCGTGGGGAAATATGAGTGTTGTCCGCAGATGAATGCTGGGGAGTGACTTTAGCTGTTTTGAGTAAGTAGTTATTGGGTACTGGCAAGAAGTCGTATAATTTTTTTTATCGCTTTTTGTGTAGCTAATAATTATAAGTTTACAACTAGAAAAATTTAAACTTCATGGCGTCAAAAGATATATGTGACGGCGTTTTATCGGGCGAATTTCCTTTGGTAGCGTGAACAGCCATTCTCTCGCCGTCTTTTTACAATTACTATCAAAGTTAAGCAACTGCTTATAAGCTTCAATATAGCATAGAACTTCTGCGAACGATGCCGCAGAGGTCCGCTTCTGTTCTGCTGAGCATATTTCATTTAGCAAGAATGGGTTTTTTAAGATACTCTGTGAAATTCCCGTACGAATTCTAAATGAAATTCGCCCCCGACAGCGGACCACCGCGCCGAAATATTTTATTTTAGTAGGTTGTAAATATTAAAGGTTAACAAAAAGCACGAGTTCTGCAAGATGGTATGTTGCGTAAAACAACCGCATTCTTGCTGTGATGCAAACCGATGCCCATTGCCATGGGGTTCCGGTTTTCTTGCCTTTAGAACTTAAGCAGTTACTGAATGTCAAGCACTGCTCGTAACTCATTTTGACTGTATTTTCCAAAGGAAAATCCGCTAAAACCTTTAAAAATAACTGACTAAGCTTAAAATAAGTAACTAAGCTTTAAACTAGTGCAAATAATAGTCGTACTTCTAATTTTAGAGGCATAGTTTTGTACAACCAACTGGATAATTATACGCATTTCCTTTGGAAAATACAGACAAAATGAGTTACGAGCAGTGCTTGAAAATTGAGTAACTGCTTAGGTTCTAAAGGATGAACCGGAACCATGCAATGAGCATGGTTTTTAGTAGTTTAAACAGTGTTTAAACTACTTTTTAAATAGTGTAAAAGGCACGGAAACACGCATCCAAAGGAAATTCGCCCGACATGCGTACCACCGCGCCAAAATTTTTGTTTTGTCAAGGTCAAGTCTCTTCATACTTATTACCTCTTTTTTCTTAAAAATTAATTTGTTTACACCTAATTTGTTCATCTATTACGAAAAACATCTATATAGTAGAAGATATTGATGATCTTTATGAAAACACCCCACCGGATGTTTTAAACATAGCTTCAAGCAGCAAAGCTTTTTTATGTTTGTGTTCTATTAAATTAAATGAAAACAGTTTTTAATTTTTTATAATACATTTGAAAATTATAATATATGACTAAAATAAATAAGATTAACTAAGTAGTGTGTTGTTAACTAGTAGTTGTGTATTTTTTTTTTTTATAATAAGTGAGCAGATAAAATGTTGTATGCAACAAGGCAGGAAAGGAAACATTACTGACACGTATATACTATTGCCCTTCCTCGGCTGCGCCTCGGCAGTCATAATGTAAATTACCTGCCTCGGCTTTGCCTCTGCAGGTAATTTCTATAGCCCACCCTCGCCTTCGGCTCGGGGGCAAAATTTTAAACTAGTCAGCAAAATTCCTCTTTCCTGCCTAGTTACATAAATAACTATTTCATGAAGAATTTCAAATAAAAAAAATATAAATGCAAATACTTCTATGTGTTTCAATGCCTTCAATTGTGATTATGGCGAACTTTTTCTAGAGCCCCTAAACATAGAGGCACTATTCAAGAACTGCGTTTAGATGGTGCTTTTTGAATCCTGCCAGGACAATATTTAAGAAGATTTTATATCATATTTTCAGTGTACATGAAACCACGCTTAAAAATGAACAGCATTAAGAAAAGATAGCAAGTACTTTTTTGATATTTTGTTTAGAACCGGAGATATTCCACTTTAAGTAAAACAGCGTATATATTTAAAACGTTGTTATAAATTATTAATTTCTAAAATTCAAAAATGAACGAAGCAGAATAATGTAAAAATATTGAAAGTGATTTAAAAATTAAAAGAGATATACGAGAGAAACTCTTTTAATAAATATTTGTATTTTAGCCAATAAAAGCAGCATGATCCTTGCCATGTGGCAGTAATTGTTCTTCACGCAGAACCCTGGGCCTCTAAAATCTCCTAAATGTTTATCTCCTTGTTTTTATCCCTCTTCACAATTCTGCAGGCAATGGAGAACCACTAATTTCATTTTTGTAATTGCTAGAATATAACGAGTTTTATGGTGGAATAATGGAGTGACCAAGTTCGTTGTATTGATTGATGACTTTTTGAAGGCTTGTAAAAATGTGGTGAACAAGTAATGTAGAAAGATCAATAAAACCTATAGAGGTATATTTAGTATTATGCCTGCCTAGCCTAATCTTCATCCATATATACAAGACAAGTCTTGTTGTAATTAATACTATCGTTACGTGGATAAAGCAATTCTACTAATATTATTATGTTTGGCCGATACTAAGTATATTTTAGATCGCTGAAGTTGCTTGATGTTGCATCATTTTATCTAAAAAACCTCAGATATACTTGTCGTATTTGACGGCGCACTAGGGGTTTGCCTTATAGTGACATTTGCACTCATCTGTTTGTTGTATAAATTTCTTCCCATAAATTAAAGCTTCCAAAGACCACCCCAACTGGGGAAATGAAAGGATTTGGTAGGAGACTAAAGCTAGATAAAATTCTGGCGCGGTTGTACGCTGTCGGGCGTATTTCATTTAGAATGCGTGTTTCCGTGCTAAACAACACATTTCTTGCTTATGCAAGAACCATGCCTTAGAGTTCATGCTTTAGAACCCAAGCAGTTACTCAATTGTCAAGCACTGCTCGTAACTCATTTTGTCTGTATTTTCCAAAGGAAATGCGCATAATCATCCAGTTGTTGTACAAAACTATGCCTCTAAAATTAGAAGTACGCACTATTATTTGCACTAGTTTAAAGCTTAGTTACTTATCTTTAAGCTTAGTCAGTTATCTTTAAAGGTTTTAGCGCATTTCCTTTGGAAAATACAGACAAAATGAGTTACGAGCAGTGCTTGACAATTGAGTAACTGCTTAGGTTCTAAAGCATGAACTCTAAGGCATGGTTCTTGCATAAACAAGAAATGGGTTGTTTAGCACGGAAACACGCATTCTAAATGAAATTCGCCCGACAGCGGACCACCGCGCCGGAATTATTTATTTAGTAGTTGTAAACTTATATAATGTAAAAAGCACGGAAACACGCATCCAAAGGAAATTCGCCCGACATGCGGACCACCACGCCAGAATTATTTTCTAGTTGTAAACTTATATTAGGTAAAAAAAACGATAAAAAATTATTGTCCCTACTAAGATTTGAACCCAGGTACTCTGGGTTTGAGTGCTCGCATCGAAAGGAAATTCGCCCGACATGCAGACCACCGCGCCAGAATTATTTTCTAGTTGTAAAGTTGTATTATGTAAAAAAAAACGATAAAAAATTATCGACCCTTCCACGATGTAAACCCAGGTACCCTGAGTGTGAGTGGTCGTATTGACTCCGGACCACTGGCATTTAACTTAGAGGCCCAAAAAACATTGAAAAAGACACCCTACTCGAATTTAATTTTCAAGGACCGTAATTTTGGTTTTCTATAATTTTTGTGGGTTTTTCGACTTTTTGGTAACTTAAAGTAGTCGTATCGACTTCGGACCGGTTTCATTCGACTCAGAGGCCCACAAAACATTGAAAACGACACCCTACTCGAAATTTAATTTTTAAGGACCGTAATTTTGGTTTTCTATAATTTTTGTGGTTTTTTTCGACTTTTTGGTAACTTAAAGTGGTCGTATCGACTTCGGACCGGTTTTCATTCGATTCAGCGTCTCAAAAAACATAAATATTGACTTGAATATTAACCCTGAGATTTGCCGATTTTTTTTTAAATTTTGCTAACTCAGCAAACCGGGTTAATGACGTCACAGAAGGTTCGTGTCCTCTCGAAGGGTGATTTTTGTACCAAGTTTTGTAAAAAAATAGTAATCCGTTTGAAAGATAGAGTGTTTACAAGAGAGTGTCTAGAAATACATACATAAATATATATAATATATATATATATATAATATATATATATATATATATATATATATATATATACATATATATATATATTATATATATATATATATATATATATATATATATAATATATTATATATATAATATATATTATATATATATATATATATATATATATATATATATAATATATATATAATATATATATTATATATATATATATATATATATATATATATATGTATATATATATACAGGGTGTTCATATGTAACATTGTAGAGATATGCAAAAATGCCAAAATATAACAGTTTTTCTAACTTCTTGGAAGAATGGCTCAACATTTTTGACTATTGAATGTATAAAAATATTTAGATTTACTTAAAGGTTAATCATAAGAGAAGTTTTTTCCGTTCTTGGCTGAACTTTTGCTCATCTCTTACTTCCTCTAATGCCCTACCACAAAAATTCCATAAAGTTCATTTTTTCAAAAAATCATTTTTCATGCAAATTTTTGGGCAGTAGTTATAAAATATTTGACATAGCTAGTAGTTTGTCCTTTAGGAAATTTATTCAGCTTTCTAACGAGACCAGTTTCGCCTTTCTAGCTTGAATAGTTTAAACGGTATTAACAATTTTATGATGTGGGGTCAAATATTTTTTTAAAATTAAATTTGACTTTGTGGGAAAACGGTTTGGAGATCGGGGTTTTTATTATAGAACATTTTTTGTTCCCTTTGAGGAGTACTATCACCTCCTTCATTGGTGGACACTTTATATGAAACACCTGTATATATAAATATACATATATATATATATATATATATATATATATATATATATATATATATATATATATATATATATATATATATATATATATATATATATATATATATATATATATATATATATATATATATATATATATATATATATATATATATATATATATATATATATATATATATATATATATAAAGTTTCGCAAAACGTATTTTTTCGTCATTAGGGACCTCTGAAACGGATTTGTGTCGTGGTCCGAGGTTCGAATTCCGCCATGACGCCTATCCAATAAAAAGACAGGAATTTGATTGTGTGGGCTGAGTCCCCATAGTGTCATCTCAGACCCCACAATCAAAGTCCTGTCTTGTTTATTTAGTTTTATTCTCTTACCAGATCCTTCCTTTTTCCCAGTTGGGATAGTCTTTCAAAGCTTTAATGTATGGGAACAAATTTATACAAGAAACAGATGAGTTGAGATGACATTATAAGGCAAATCCCTAGTGCGCTGTCAGGGGACTGTTTTTTGTGACGCTAAATCAAATAAAACCGGTCCGAAGTCGAAACGAAACTTAGTTTACTTGATTATTAATTATTTATTACTTAGTTTGAAAAAAACGTAAACAAGTCATTGGATAAAAATTAAACTAATAGCGATAATGTGATGCAACTTAGCACGTATGTTGATCCTATATAGGACTACATGCATGCCACATCTTAAAGCGATTGGCATTTTTCCCAATTATTGCGGGTTCGTAACGTCATTAAAAATATTTTCTAGATTCCACGGCTAGTCCTAAAGATTGATTTTTGTTTTAGCGAATTGCCTTTGAAAATACGGCTAATGGGATAGGCGTCATGGCGGAATTCGAACCTCAGACCACGACACAAATCTGTTTCAGAGGTCCCTAATGACGAAAAAAAATTTTCGCGAGACTTATTATATATATATATATATATATATATATATATATATATATATATATAAAGTCTCGCGAAAATTTTTTTTTCGTCATTAGGGACCTCTGAAACGGATTTGTGTCGTGGTCCGAGGTTCGAATTCCGCCATGACGCCTATCCCATTAGGCGAATTTTCAAAGGAAATTCGCTAAAACGAAAGACAATGTTAACCATTGCCCAGGAAATTCATATATGCGTTTAACTAAAAAACAGTCGCACCAAATTTCATCTGTTTGAATACTTAATTGTTTCATTATTTTTTTCGCGAGACTTTATATATATATATATATATATATATATATATATATATATATATATATATGTATTTCTAGACACTTTCTTGTAAACACTCTATCTTTCGAACGGATTAATATTTTTTAACCAAACTTGGTACAAAAATCAACCTTCGGGAGGACACGAACCCTATTGAAAACCAGGTTTTTGTGACGTCATTAACCCGGTTTGCTGAGTCAGCGAAATTTTCAAAAAATCGGCAAAATTTAGGGTAAATATTTTTCGCCGTGAAAAAGGTCAATATTTATGTTTTTTGAGACGCGGTCCGAAGTCGAGACGACCACTCTAAGTGACCTAAAAATCGAAAAAAACCATTGTAAATTACCAAAAACCAAAATTTAGGTCGATAAAAAATAAATTTTGAGTAGGGTGTCGTTTTCTATGTACATTTATGCGCTGAATCGAATGAAACCAGTCCGAAGTCGATACGACTACTTTAAGTTTAAAAAACCACAAAAATTATAGAAAACCAAAATTACGGTCGTTGAAAATTTAATTTCGAGTAGGGTGTCGTTTTCAATGTTTTTTAGGCCCCTGAGTTGAATGCCAGTGGTCCGGAGTCAATACGACTACTTAAACTCAGGGTACCTGGGTTCACATTCTGGAAGGGTCGATAATTTGTTATCTTTTTTTTTTTACTTAATATAAGTTTACAACTAGAAAATAATTCTGGCGCGGTAGTCCGCATGTCGGGCGAATTTCCTTTGGATGCGACCACTCACACCCAGAGTACCTGGGTTGAAATCCTAGTAGGGACAATAATTTTTTATTGTTTTTTTTACCTAATATATGTTTAAAACTAAAAAATAATTCTGGCGCGGTGGTCCGCATGTCGGGCGAATTTCCTTTGGATGCGTGTTTCCGTGCTAAACAACCCATTTCTTGCTTATGCAAGAACCATGCCCATTGCGTGGTTCCGTTTCATGCTTTTGAACCTAAGCAATTACTCAATTGTCAAGCACTGCACGTAACTCATTTTGTCTGTATTTTCCAAAGGAAATGCGCTAAATCCTTTAAAGATAACTGACTAAGCTTAAAGATAAGTATCTATGCTTTAAACTAGTGCAAATAATAGTGCGTACATCTAATTTTAGAGGCATAGTTTTGTACAACAACTGGATAATTATGCGCGTTTCCTTTGGAAAATACAGACAAAATGAGTTGATGACAATAACCTGACAATAACCGCGGAAGCCTCCGCAGTTTATTATCAAAATAATTGTTCTATATACTTACGTAGAAATGAAAAATAATTCTGGCGCGGTGGTCCGCATGTCGGCGAATTTCCTTTGGATGCGTGTTTCGTGCTTTTACATTATATAAGTTACAAACTACTAATAAATAATTCCGGCGCGGTGGTCCGCTGTCGGGCGAATTTTCATTTAGAATGCTTGTTTCCGTGCTAAACAACCATTTCTTGCTTAAGGTTCTGGTTCATGCTTTAGAACCTAAGCAGTTACTCAATTGTCAAGCACTGCTCGTAACTCATTTTGTCTATATTTTCCAAAGGAAATGCGCATAATCATCCAGTTGTTGTACAAAACCATGCCTCTAAAATTAGAAGTACGCACTATATTTGCACTAGTTTAAAGCTTAGTTACTTATCTTTAAGCTTAGTCAGTTATCTTTAAAGGTTTTAGCGCATTTCCTTTGGAAAATACAGACAAAATGAGTTACGAGCAGTGCTTGACAATTGAGTAACTGCTTAGGTTCTAAAGCATGAACTAGAACCTTAAGCAAGAAATGGGTTGTTTAGCACGGAAACAAGCATTCTAAATGAAATTCGCCCGACAGCGGACCACCGCGCCGGAATTATTTATTTAGTAGTTGTAACTTATATAATAAAAAAAAGCACGGAAACTCGCATCCAAAGAAAATTCGCCCGACATGCAGACCACCGCGCCAGAATTATTTTCTAGTTGTAAACTTATATTAGGTAAAAAAAACGATAAAAAATTATAGACCCTTCCAGGATGTGAACCTAGGTACTCTGGGTTTGAGTGGTCGTATTGACTCCGGACCACTGGCATTCAACTTAGAGGCCCAAAAAACATTGAAAACGACACCCTACTCGAAATTTAATTTTCAACGACCGTAATTTTGGTTTTCTATCATTTTTGTGGTTTTTTCGACTTTTTGGTAACTTAAAGTGGTCGTATCGACTTCGGACAGGTTTCATTCGATTCAGCGCCCAAAATTACACAGAAAAACGACACCCTACTCGAAATTTATTTTTTATCGACCTAAATTTTGGTTTTGGGTAATTTACAATGGTTTTTTCGACTTTTTGGTCACTTAGAGTGGTCGTATCGACTTCGGACCGGTTTCATTCGATTTAGCGTCTCAAAAAACATAAATATTGACCTTTTTCGCGGCAAAAAATATTAACCCTGAATTTTGCATATTTTTTGAAAATTTCGCTGACTCAGCAAAACGGGTTAATGACGTCACAAAAACCTGGTTTTCAATAGGGTTCGTGTTCTCCCCAAGGTTGATTTTTGTACTAAGTTTGGTTACAAAATATTAATCCGTTCGAAAGATAGAGTGTTTACAAGAAGTGTCTAGAAATACATATGGTTATATATTATATATATATATATATATATATATATATATATATATATATATATATATAATATATATATATATATATATATATATATATATATATATATAATATATATATATATATATATATATATTTATATATATATATATATATTATTATATATATATTATATATATATATTATATATATATATATATATATATATATATATATATATATACATATATATATATATATATATATATATATATATATAATATATATTATATATATATATATTCATATATATAATATATATATATTATATATATAATATATATATATATATATATATTATATATATATATATATATATATATATATATTATATATATATATATATATATATAATATATATAAAGTCTCGCGAAACTTATATTTTCGTCATTAGGGACCTCTGAAACGGATTTGTGTCGTGGTCTGAGGTTCAAATTCCGCCATGACGCCTATCCTATTAGGCGAATTTCCAAAGGAAATTCGCTAAAATTAAAAAACGTAAAAAGACAACAAACCTAACTCGCAGACTCAATATAGCTAACTAATTCAACGCATGGCTCGACTAATTATTGCTGCTGGGTGACGGCGGTCTCCCATCCAGATACTGACACAACTCGATGTTGCTTAATACTTATGATTATAAAAAGAGGATACGTTTGAACGTAATTTCAACTCAGTTGGATTATTTTTCTTTTCTTAAAAAATCGTAGACATATTGGATAGTTTGCGGAGTAATTAGTGCCGGTTAATGAAGTTGTAGAAAAACTATCTTCCGGATAGCGCAATTGGACTAAAATATTAATTTTTCTACTAGGTTTTTCTAGCATAAATACTCTGGGAGCTTCAATGATAACACACATACAGGCAGACGACTTGGCAAAAACCACTCACTAGGTCTTAAAAACTCAAGAATAGTTGAGGTGAAATCTCGGTTTTGCATTTTTCTTAGTTATATTATTTGTCCTTGTTTTAGGACTAAGGAAATCCGTTCGGTTTTAATCTGTCAGACTTAATTCTTATCAAAGTGTTTATTTAAACAAGATTAAAATCTTGTCACAAACAAAATTTTTTTCTTATTATTCTCGAAATTTTCGGCTGATTTAATATTTAACTAAAAATAGACACATACTTAGGAATAATCAGGAAAATTATAGTTAATCCGATTAAACTTGATAAGCTAGAAATGTAAAGTTTCTTAGAACACACTCATTTTCGACAGAAGAATATTGGAATGGAAGGTCATATGATTTCTAGAAAGAGCTAATCCCCTCACGGGTTGTCTTAAATAACCCTATCGGACGCGACGAAAGTAAAGACACCTTTACCATATCAAATTAATGGAATAATATTTTCATATTTTATTTGGGGGTAATGACTTAAACCTTATAAATTAAATGTCTGACAAAAATAATGAAACAATTAAGTATTCAAACAGATGAAATTTGGTGCGACTGTTTTATTAGTTAAACGCATTATATGAATTTCCTGGGCAATGGTTAACATTGTCTTTCGTTTTAGCGAATTTCCTTTGAAAATTCGCCTAATGGGATAGGCGTCATGGCGGAATTCGAACCTCGGACCACGACACAAATCCGTTTCAGAGGTCCCTAATGACGAAAAAAAAATTTTCGCGAGACTATATATATATATATATATATTATATATATATATATATATATATATATATATATATTATATATATATATATATATATATATATATATATATATATTATATATATATATATATATATATATATATATATATATATATAATATATATATATATATATATATATATATATATATAATATATATATATATATATATATATATATATATATATATATATATATATATGTATTATATATATATATATATATATATATATATATATATATATATATATATATATATATATATATATATATATATATATATATATATATGATATGTATTTCTAGACACTTTCTTGTAAACACTCTATCTTTCGAACGGATTAATATTTTTTAACCAAACTTGGTACAAAATCAACCTTTGGAGGACACGAACCCTTTAAAAACCAGGTTTTTGTGACGTCATTAACCCGGTTTGCTGAGTCAGCGAAATTTTCAAAAATCGGCAAAATTCAGGGTTAATATTTTTTGCCGCGAAAAAGGTCAATATTTATGTTTTTTGAGACGCTGAATCGAATGAAACCGGTCCGAAGTCGATACAACCACTATAAGTGACCTAAAAATCGAAAAAACCATTCTAAATTCCAAAAATTAGGTCGAAAAAACCAAAATTTAGGTCGATAAAAAATAAATTTAGAGTAGGGTGTCGTTTTCAATGTAATTTTGGGCGCGGAATCGAATGAAACCAGTCCGAAGTCGATACGACCACTTTAAGTTACCAAAAAGTCGAAAAAACCACAAAAATTATAGAAAACCAAAATTACGGTCGTTGAAAATTAAATTTCGAGTAGGGTGTCATTTTCAATGTTTTTTGGGCCTCTGAGATGAATGCCTGTGGTCCGGAGTCAATACAACCACTCAAACTCAGGGTACTGGGTTCACATCCTGGAAGGGTCGATCATTTTTTATCGTTTTTTTTTTACCTAATATAAGTTTACAACTAGGAAATAATTCTGGCGCGGTGGTCCGCATGTCGGGCGAATTTCCTTTGATGCGTGTTTCCGTGCTTTTTATATAAGTTTACAACTACTAAATAAATAATTCCGGCGCGGTGGTCCGCTGTCGGGCGAATTTCATTTAGAATACGTGTTTCCGTGCTAAACAACCATTTTCTTGCTTATGCAAGAACCATGCCCATTGCGTGGTTCCGGTTCATGCTTCAGACCCTAAGCAGTTACTCAATTGTCAAGCACTGCTCGTAACTCATTTTGTCTGTATTTTCCAAAGGAAATGCGCTAAAACCTTTAAAGATAACTGACTAAGCTTAAAGATAAGTAACTAAGCTTTAAACTAGTGCAAATAATAGAGCGTACTTCTAATTTTAGAGGCATAGTTATGTGCAACCAACTGGATAGTTATGCGCATTTCCTTTGGAAAATACAGACAAAATGAGTTACGAGCAGTGCTTGACAATTGAGTAACTGCTTAGGTTCTAAAGCATGAACCGGAACCACGCAATAGGCATGGTTCTTGCATAAGCAAGAAAATGGTTGTTTAGCACGGAAACACGTATTCTAAATGAAATTCGCCTGACAGCGGACCACCGCGCCGGAATTATTTATTTAGTAGTTGTAAACTTATATAAAAAGCACGGAAACACGCATCAAAGGAAATTCGCCCGACATGCGGACCACCGCGCCAGAATTTTTATTTATTTATTTCATATTTTTTCTTAATATGATTGCATATCCAGAATATTAATAATAAATACAGTATTAATAAAAATTCAATGAATTTGTGTAAATATTTAAACATTCCATTATGAAATAGGTAGCAAGGCCACCTTTTCAGGAGTTAGACCTAAAATAGGGCACATAATCCGATTTAAATGTCCCTTTTTACTTGATAATAGTAAATGGAATTTTACTGACTAGTTATGAATTTAGCCCCCGTAACGAAGGCGAGGGAAGGCTATAAAATTAACAACTAAGGCCATAACAACTAAGGCCAACAACTAAGGCAGATAATTTAAAATTTGACTGCAGAGGAGAAAAAATCTTATTATTGTTTCCTTCCCTGCCTTGTCGCATAGAATATTTAATCTTCGCATGTCAGCAAAGAAAAATAATTAGTTTGTTAATTTATTTTTAGATTGTTGTTTGCGTAATTTGTGTGTACCTAGTTAAATGTAGTATTTAGTTAAGTTAAGAAAGTAACATTATTCTTTAGTTTTATGATTGTAAAATATAATGAAATAAAGCTCTTACTATTATAATTACAATAAACAGTATTAGTCAGGAATACAAAAAATTAGACTGCTTATTTAATTTAACTTCCTATTAAGATAGAAAATAGATAACAGGCAAACAAATATAACAAATTAATTGGAAATCAAATTTATTTTTTTAAATGAATTTATTTCAGATAATTTAATACAAATGATAAAAGTCACTTTTATACAAAAAAGAAAATAGTTTACTAATGTTTTAATAAAGAAAAATACTTTACTGAAATACGGCACTCTATGGAAGGCCGTGCAGAGTGCCGGAGTATAATTAATTGTTTATATGCAGTTAGCAGATCTTTATCTTTTAAAAGGTTAGAGATGGCATTGTATGTATATTTTCTACATTGCTTGTAATAAAATATTTACTTGTATTTATTAAGACATATAATAAATATTGTATCTACACAACAGATGTTGTGCGTTTTTCTCTATGACTCTATCATTTATTTTTGTGACCTTTTTGGAGTGTAAAACTATTTTAATGTTTCCTTAAAATGATCATAATCAGAGTAAAGTGACTGTCTCATGTGAGGGGGAAGAGAGTTGTAGATAGAGGGAGCCCTGTATATCCAGGATCTTTGTCCAGAGGACGTGAGGTACCTGGGAATCTGGAACATCCCCCCGTCTGCCCCCCTCGTCACCCTCCCATGAGAAAACCTGGTGAATTTATTTATATATTTTTTAAACATCAGCATCATGTTATAGTTATAGTTGATTAAATTTTTTAAAGGCATTATTTCTAAAGTCGGATATATTGGATCAGGCGAATCCAACCTGTTTTTTTACACATAATTTTTATGATGAAATTTTGTAAACGGGAAATTATATCTAAATTAGATGGGAAGGCCCCTCCCCAAGCCACAACGCAGTACTGTAAATGAGATTGGACCAATCTCATTAAAATTCTTGTGACCAATTAACAAAATATCATTTTCTTGCCTAAAAAATAGTAAGTAGTAGTATATTATATAAATATATATAATATATTATATATATATATATATATATATATATATATATATATATATATATATATATATATATATATTATATATATATATATATTATATACACATGTTACGTTAATAGTAACGATTTATGTTCCTGCCGCCAGTAGATTTAATTGCAGAATAGCTACCGTCTATACTTACTGTTAGATACCAATATCCCTGGCACGGTTTCGGCTTAACGTAATCATCTGTAGGCGATATTCAGTGGATAGCATCATCTTTTGATGGCTATGCGTTATCATTGAGACTAGAAGTTATTCACTGATATAACTTTATTAGTCGAGAGTTCGAATGTTGTTCCGTCTGCTGATGATGGCGTTATGCCGAAACCGGTCCACGAATATTCTTATCCAACATCAAGTATCGACGGTAGCTGATTCTTCAATTGTCTCTTCAACTTGCGGTAAATATAATCTTTTTAATACTTATCCATTATAAGTATGGCTCCTGGTTATAAGGGCTGGGCTTGCCTCCTTATCTGTTATTATGGGAAATAGTGAAGACAAGGATCAGATATTTCGGTGCAAAGAATCGGTGGTTGGAATTGGGATGTAACTATCTAAACCTTCAACTAAGATAATTAAAACCTTTAAATTGTCATCCCATACTAGACGTCTTCTTTTAGTTTTACTTTTTTAAACATTAGAAACATTAAAATTATAAATCACGAAAACCCTCCCATCTATCCCCACATACAGTCCATATAAATTTATTTTCTAGAGCCACATCGCAAAAAGAATTGCGTATAAATCTATACTACAGTTCCAGCATTCAAACAGAGAAAAAAAGGAGAGTCAAAACGGTAGTAACTTAAAAAAATGGACCGTGCGAAGTCGGCCTGGTATTTGTATTACTAATGGAAAAAATAATTGGATTTTTTTACCCCTGAAAGTATAAATATACACTAAAATGTATATTGTATATATTGATTCTGTTAATCTAAAATTGTACGTTTCGGAAAATGAAACCGTTATAACATGCACTTGTATTGGGGACGGTCACAAAGGAAGACTTTCACACAATTAGCAAATTGATTTTCATGTCGATTTATTAATAAAATTAATTGTGGCGTAAAAAACCTCTATGGTTGCTTCTCTATCACTAAGTTTACGTATCGTTGTCCTGGCATTTGATTGTTGACAGCACGATCACAAGAAACAAGGTCAACATCCAACGCGTCATCACGCTTCAACATCGTAGACACAAGCTGTCGCTGTTCAGAAACCTGATTAGGCTGAACGAGAACAGAATTGAAATGCTCAGATCTGACACAGTTATATCTTGTTATATTACATTTGTTTTTAATATGCTGTATTAAATGAGGCAATGTTTAGCTCAGTCGGTCCGACCCAAGTGATTAAATATAAGGTAGATCCTTTGATTAGAAACTGGTATTATTTGACGCGGAAAAGCTCAGATTTCAGAGTCTGGCGTCAGTTTAGTAAAGAAATAATTCTGGAGCGGTGGTCCGCTCCACCGCTGGATGCGTGTTTCTGCGCTTAACAACAATCCTGGTTGGAATGATAATTTTTATAGTTTTTTTACATGACACAAGTTTACAACTACTAATTAAATTCCGGCGCGGTTGTCCGCTGTCGGGCCAATTTTATTTAGAATGCGTGTTTCCGTGCATAACAACTTATTTCTTGCTTAAGGTTCCGGTTCATGCTTAAGAACCTAAGCAGTAACTCAATTGTTATGCTCTGCTTGTAACTCATTTTGTCTGTATTTCTCAAAGGAAATGCGCATAATTATCCAGTTGGTTGTAAAAAACTATACCTCTAAAATTAGAAGTACGCACTATTATTTGCACTAGTTTAAAGCTCAGTTACTTACCTTTAAGCTAAGTCAGTTATCTTTAAAGTTTTCTTGTGTATTTCCTTTATAAAATATTATGCCATCCCATATCATGATGCCTATCCCATTAGCAAATTTTATTCCCAAAGGAAATTCGCTTTAAGTATACATCAGTTTTTGACTAACAAAACGAAATATTAGTATTTATCTCCAGCAAAATTATGAAACCATTTTCAATGTTCGAAAACCTAATTTTCGACCAAATTAGTATTCTAAAATATTAGAATTGTTTTGAAATAATAATAGTAATATAGAATCCTACTTATATAGTTCTTAAATAAGTTTGTTTTAGTTGTTTTCTTGAAATGTTAATAAGCCTTCAAGTTGGTGAGCTTCAAACTTATTAACTAAGCTCTCTTTGACTTTTCTAACTTACTTAGGCTAAAATTATTCCTACACCTAAATGTATTTTAAAACGGCTTTCATGATATTGTGGTTAGAACGCTGCAAGTAACACTTTTACTCGATGCTTTTAAGTGTTATATTTTTTATCGAATCATCCGCACCTATCTTTCCCTTAGTAAAGTAAGTTGGTTTAGTTTCGAAATTTGGAGAATATTTTTTTAAATTTTATAGAGACATGTAAATTTTTCTCAAACGGTAATTTGTGCATCGCCTAAAGGTAAAATAATTCTGGCGCGGTGGTCCGCATGTCGGGCGAATTTCCTTTGCATGCGTGTTCCGTGCTTTACAACAATCTTGGTTGGAATGATCGTTTTTTAGCGCAGTTCTATAATATAAACCCCGATCTGCAACCGTTTTCCCACAAGGTCAAATTTAATATTTTTTAAAAATATTTGACCTCACATCATACAATTGTTAATAAGGTTTTAACTGTTCAAGCTAGAATGGCGAAATTGGTCTTATTAGAAAGCAGAGTAAATTTCCTAAAGGACAAACTACTAACTATGTAACATATTTTAGAACTACTGCCCAAAAATTTGCATCAAACATTTTATGGTTATGGAATTTTTATGGTAGGGCATTAGAGGAAGATAGAGATAAGCAAAAGTTCAACCAAGAACGGAAAAAACTTCTCTTATGATTGCCCTTTAAGAAAATCTAAATATTTTTATACATTCAATCGTCAAAAATGTAAGCTATTGTTGCTAGAAGTTGCAAAAACTGATAATTTTTGTCGTATAAAAGTGAAAATATTGCGTTATTTTAACAAAATATTTTTTTTTCAAAGTAATTTAATAATACGATTTTTAGACTCAAGAAGGTAAAATAAACATATTTTATTCTTACACATTTTTCTCTAAAACCACTCTTTTCTCTTGCTTTAGAGATTTTTAATTATTTTATGTACCATGTAATTAACATTGTAATGTAGACATATGCAAAAATGCCAAAAAATATCAGTTTTTCCAACTTCTAGGAAGAACGGCTTAAAAATTTGTCTTTTGAAGTTTGAGTTTTCCTATCAAATGGCAATCATAAGAGAAGTTTTTTCCGTTCTTGGCTGAACTTTTGCTCATTTCTTACTCCCTCTAATGCCCTACCATAAAAATTCCATAAAATTCAATTTTTTCAAAAAATCATGTTTGATGCAAATTTTTGGTCAGTAGTTCTAAAATATTTGACATAGTTAGTAGTTTGTCCTTTAGGAAATTTACTCAGCTTTATAATGAGACCAATTTCGCCTTTCTAGCTTGAACAGTTAAAATCCTATTAACAATTGTATGATGTGAGGTCAAATATTTTTTAAAAATATTAAAGTTGACCTTGTGGGAAAACGGTTGCAGATCGGGGTTTATATTATAGAACATTTTTTGTTCCCCTTGAGAAGTACTATCACCTCCTTTTCTGGTATATATATATATATATATATATATATATATATATATATATATATATATATATATATATATATATATATATATATATATATATATATTATATATTATATATATATATTATATATACACATTATATATAAGATATAATAAATCAGCCTCAAGATATAATAGATATAATAAATGAAAGAATCAGGATAAGGCTAAGAAAACTCACTCACTTCCCTTGTGCCGACGTTTTGAACATTAACATGTTCTACATCAGGGCAACCTGAAGACATATAATAAAACAAGAAACAATAAATACAAGAAAATTCAAAAAAACAAAGATAACTTATAACTCAAAAAACTACAGAGATGAAAGCAAGAAAAACCAGTACTTACAGAGAATTATAAATTATAAGAAGTAATAAAATTAACAAACAAGCAAAATAAAACAGAAGGCAAGACAAAAATGTAAATAAAAATAAAACCAAGGGAAGGTTACTTAAAGAGGAGAGGGAGCTAGGTAAGCGCGCCACAACGTAAGAGCGACATTATGGCGGACAACAACCAACCCCTAAACCTTGATAAGCAAACCATCAGATAAACAAGGTAAAAATAAATAATACATAAAATAAGATACAAGGAAAGATGATAAAATAACAATAAAAGGTAAGCTAAAAATAAATAAGAAATAGATAGAAATAGGCATCCACATGAGAAAGCAACCAACATGACCGCAAGCAGAAGGCTTACAACGTCCCAAACCCGCAATGCAGCAAAATAAGTCCCAATCTAAGGTGTAACCTAAGATAAAAACAAATATAGGTAAAAGGGTAGAAGGAAAGAGGAAGAAAATATTGGCCTTAAGTTTTGAACAAATTAAGTAATCTAAAGTGTGAAGTGCTTAGCACTCCACTAATATCTGTACGAGCATTACAACTGTTTAACAGAAACAGAGAGTCTTATCACCGACTGGTATCAAAAGCCCTGTTCTTCAGGGCGCATGCTTCCTTTTAACTCAGCACACCCATTATTTCAAAAGGTAAACTGTGTTTTAATCCTTATAAAACGAGTCACCACTCTCAGCCATGTTAGCCATCATCAGAAAAATAAGGAAATGGTCTTTAATGTCCATAGAAATAACAAATATCCCGCTGGCCTTGTTAGGTCTCTTTGAAATAAGGCTAGTTATAATATTGGCCCACCTCCTATTCCGCAACCGGAAAATGGCGTTGAATTAACATTGAATCATTGAAGGAAACCAAGTCATAGGAACATCGTGGGATCATCATCTCCTCATGCTTCGCTGGATTTAAGCTAAGTCGTATTATATTGATTTAGTATATCCTTGTGTTCGCAAAACATAAAATTTCGGTTACTAAATAAGTTTCATCATTCATATTATTTATGCATAAATTTCCGTATTGGAATAGTATTGTCATTGGTCGATCTCCCCATTTTAATGGTGAAATAAGTAAAATAACTTTAATAAAATATAACGATTTGAACTTATTAAATTCTTTGATTTTATTTAAATATTTGGTACAAAGTATCAGATTATTAACTCAATTTTCTCTCTACTCAATTTACCATCATTTCTGTAAAGCCACGCCGTTCTCAAGTTATTGCGAACGCGCTGGTCGAACCCCCCTGACAATCTCATTGTTCCTTATAACTGATGCTCTGGGACCACCCACATCCCAAAGTGTTAATAGCGAGTGTCCCGGACAAATTATTTCAAATTTCGTCCTACCCCAGGAGGTGGACCTCGCAATATATATCTTTACTTGGCCTCTTAGCGAATTTCCTTTGTTAATAACTGCTGACACGATGGGGGGCATGGCGGGAGTAGAAGTCGATAGTATATCAGAAAACGCTTTACTAGATATGCGAGGAACAATTGGATGGCTCCAAGTTGGACACCATGGACTGGTGGTGGATCCATTTTGGGTCCAAACGTATCTAACATGAATAACTATTAGCAGGAGAGGGAAACTTAGGATACGTTGGAAAAATCTGGATAGTTACTGACTTGTAAAACGTTGATATCAATAGGGTTAGAAAAGTCAGGAGGAAGGGATGGATGATAAGCTAAGTTAGGATCAACCAGGGTATTGGAATATCCGCCTACCCTGAGAATACCTAGGGGAAGATGAGCAAAAAAATAACTAGTAAATCTACGGGACAAGAAAATAAAACACCTGGGAAAGAAAGAAAGTTTGCTAAGATACTAGGCTCTGGAAGCAAGTTTGGAAATCACTTGATGGAAAAGGATCTGAAACAACAGATAAACTACTAGGAAGGATAACATTTGATGGTATTTAAGAATTAAAAACATAAGGAAGGGCTAGAAACAAGGTGATTATAACAGTTGGAACTAATGGGGTTCACATTACCATAAGAAATGAGTGGAAAGTGTAGAAGACATTGAGGAATGGAAGGTGCTAGTATGAGTTTGGGCTGAACGACGGATGAGATGAATTCATCATTTGATGAGGTCAGGTTAACTTTGGAAAGATCAACGAATACTTTAATAATAGCATCGTAGAAGGTTACTTTTTCAAAATGGCTTGTTAAATATTGAGCATCATAATAACTATTAAGTCGAATATAATTATAATTGAAATAAAAGGCATCCACTATAGACTCTAGCTGAATTTGGATATTCAATATATGGGATGACTTTGAGTTATAGAAATAAATAAAGCAGGAAAGTTGAGGAGCTTGGTAACCTCATTGAGTACCGAACTAATGTCAAAAAATGAAATGTTTACAAAGGAAGTTTTATTTTATTTTTTATTTAAGTTAATAAAATTTTATTATTAGCAGTTGTTCTGGTTTTATCGATTGACAAATATTACACAATGTAAACAAATCAAAATTTTTGACTAATAAATTTGAAAATTTGTTTTTTATCGTAGCAGTATGATACTTATGTTAACTCGTAATAGACCAACTGATACAACAACTACGTGGCCCCAACACTGATGCTGCGGTGTTCCGCTGCATCGGTGTTGAATTACTATAAAGTTGTCTGTCTGTTTTTGTATGTTTTTATTATTGTTTGTTCATGGTAAGATGTTGAAACTTGGTACTTAACTTTTATGCATTTTCCAAAATTAGTTCTTTTATGTTGTCATTAATCGGCAATAGTGAATTAGCAAAAATTTAAAAAAACGCGGAAAAATGTTTTGATCTATTTGAAATTCAGACCCCATGAAGTTCAATCATGTAAGACCAAAAAATGTATATACAACGTTTCATTTCATTATCAGCATTTGTTGATTTTTTTAGAATGGCAAGTATATACATTAAAGAATGTTAAAAATATAAAAATAATTTTATTGAGTAGAAATTCAGTCCGAATCCTTTCCAAGTTTAAGTTAAATACGGCTAGTATATCTGAAGTTCTTCAAACCTCTGATACCGAGCAGCATCGAGCAAGGTCAGTGCCTGGATGGGTGACAGCTGGGAATAAAACTAATTTATTTAATGTCTGAGAACAAGCAAAGCGAGTCCAAAGACAAACTGCAAGATTAATTCGGTTATTTCTATATTGAGAGGACGAGCGGTACAAGTTCAAGGTAGTGAGAATGAGCGAGTCCATGTTGAAAAAAAGTTCCGAGGCCCAATTTTCAACTTCTTGGTCGAGCACTAATAAATAAATTAATAAGTCAAGAACAAATAAAAAAAAAACCAAACACCGTCGCTTTAGGTTTAGTGTTGGTTACTACGAGATAAAGCGGCTTTAATAAACCCAAAGCTAATCAGTATAAATAAATTACTTAATTTAACAAAAGGGCGGCAAAAGCCATTCGAAATTTGTATCTTGTTGAACTCAATTTAATAATCTTTTTAGATCTGTGTTTCACAGAGTTGTTTAAAAAAGAGAGATTTTAACATAAAACCGAATTAACATCTTTTTTTATAAGTTAGCAGTAGCAGATTTGTTTGAATGCGGGCGAGTCTGAGGCAGAAATATATAATTATAATAATTAAATGTAACAAAGAAATACAAAGTAAAACAATAGCCTTTTTATGTCATTCCGAATTTCAACAAATTTAGAGATTCTAAAAATATTATTTAAATTGAATAAATTTCAAAATAAAGTAAAACAAAGTATTCGTACCTTTTTGTATATTGTTATATTTTGCTCTTTTAAATTGAAAGAAGTATTGCGTTTGAACGTTTCAGAACCTATAAACCCAAAAAATCTATAGCTTGCTTGTATGTAGGTAGAGGTATTTTTCTTTTATACATACTACATGTACGTATATACAGAGATTAAATGACTGTACCGATAACAACTAAACTCAGCTTCAAAAAGTCCTATGAGAGGATAAGATGAGTTAATGTCGGGAAACCTAAGATGTATACTTAAAACGGCAACATAGAGATGACAGTAAACATTATATCACTTTGATTGGTCTAGGAAGTCTATGCTCAATCAGAGTATGAAGGACATACAGACAACAATGTTGTAGAGATCCGAAAATGTGATAGTGGCTTACAAACTGAAATCCTTATACGGAAACTTAGTTGTATTACTTGTAGAATTGAAACGTCTGCAACTTTAAATTAATGTCAATTAATTTAAAATTATTGTCAATAACAACATTGAACTCGCTTCGCTTACTTTTTATTCCCTCTTTTTAAAACGTTTTTTTTTTGTTTTTTTTACGTTTTTTCTCCGGCGCAGAAAATACATATTGATTTTCACCGTAGCGCCCGCGGAGCGGGCGCGTTCTCTTCCGGAGTCTGAATTTTCCAAAAATTACCAATTTTTTTTTTGACCAAATTTTTACCTTCCGGTGAGCACCGGAAGTGGGGGAAATTACACTGAAATTTAACGAAATCGAGTTTAAATTGCAAAAGTCGTCCGATTCGAAAAACTCAAATTGCGTCGCGTACATGACGGAAAATGAAGGGACGTCCCAGCTGACATGCCGCATCTATCTCTAATAGGGACCCTGTCAACGTTAAAAAAACCGGTCCGGACACCCCTTTTTCGAAACCGGAAAAGTGCCGTTTGATTCAGCTACTCCGGCTGAATAAAAAAGTCCGCGACAGGGGTATGAAAATGTTTTCCGGTATACCAAAAAATCCAGGTTGATTTTTTTTTACGATTTTTTACACCGTTTTTCCGGGTAGAGGGTTGAACTAGGGCTTCCGTTACTTTAGGGCACCCCCCTATTTCGGGGGTGGGCTACAACTTTTATCTGAAGAATTTTCCTCCACCACCCCCGGGGGCGGCGCTATAAAAGAAGTTTCCATATATATATATATATATATATATATATATATATATATATATATATATATATATATATATATATTATATATATATATATAATATAATATATATATATATATATATATATATATATATATATATATCTCTCCACCAATCTTGGGATAAAGTTATGAATAAAAACACAGATTTCCATTAAAACTATATATTTATTTCTAGCAACGTTTGAGTTTAACTACAAATTCTTCATCAGGGCCCTTTGCAAAACTAGAAAACATCAGTCTATTAAGATAGTGTATAATGAAAATAGAAAAATTAAATAAGAATGAGCAATAACAAAAATAAACCGAAAAGTAAGAGTACTTAAAAACAATTAATTGCTATTTTGCTAGTTATGTGATAAAAAGTAATATAATGCTAATGTGATTAAACTTTAAGCCACTTATATAATAGTTTTTTATATGACTACATAAGTTCGAAATCTCAAACCGATGAACCTATTTTTGCGTTATATGAATCATTATTTCGGGTAAAGAATCAATAATGAATAGTAAAGAACGCAATATAATTGTGAGAGACACCAAGTAAATGTAACAAGCAAAATGCAATGCTACATCTGGGAACTGTTCCATCATTCGACATTCGTCATCATTGATGGCTCGACATAATGTCATGTCCCACTCTGTTTCGTTACGCCCAACTCATTAGGACGCCGACAAGAGTAACTTACTCGTCTCTGGTAAGTACTTCATTTTGTATTCTTCGGAATGAATTGAAGGTCAGAGTGAGTTGACGAGTTTTTTACTAAGTTTCAACTCTGCAACATAAATACACTAAAATATTTGATGATAACAGACACACACAGTCAGACAATTTTGTGAAGACCACTAAGGAGATATTACACTTTAAATGAAAAATTCTGTTGTAAATTTGGTTTCGAATTTTTTGCAAACATAATAAATTTCTTTATACCTACTGTATAAATAAGGAAAGTAAAAAATTAATAACACCAGCTGGTTTTTTTCGGGGGGGGGGGGGGGAATTAGGTAAAAGAGAGTTAATACATTAAGTAATAAGTTATAAGTCAAGTAAATTCTACTGTAAATAATAATAATTCTAATAGTTTTATTTAAGGAGAAAGTGCCTCCAACAGGGTTGGTAGGCACACCCGAATTAAAGACCCCGGGTGGATGGAGTGATTACCGCTAAGAGCCAAGTTAACGGAGAGGTTAATCCGGGCAAAACAAAATACCATCAGACTGTTGTAAAATGCAATAGATTGACTGGTTCTTTCCCGAGCCCCAAGAAACATGAAATATGCGACATTTTTAATTACCTATACCAGAGATTCAAAAATTAACTATTTTTAGTTGTTTTTGAGTGGGGCTTTGAGTAAAAAAAGGCAGACCCCCCCTAACTTAGTTTGAACTTTCAGTTCAGTCATTAAAATAAAGTTTTAAGTAACATTTATATTTAACATAAACAAAATATAGTTTGTATGAGGGCTGAAAAAGTTTCTTATTTCCACCTAAATCTAAATCTTCTAGCTAAACAAAGCAAAAGAATTGCTAATAAGAATTGTCCGAAAAAATATTAACTTAAAAAAATTATTTCACAACTTTTAAAAGTGAAATAGCTGTGTTTAAAGATACCCGAATGGCACAGAAATATGATATTTGTGTAAGTATAAGTTTCTAGACGCTTTCATTGTCTCACACAAACTCGAATGCTCGCTCTGTTGCTTTGATAACAATGAAACTTGGCACAAGGAGTCACCTAATAGAGATTATTCCTTGTTAAAAATAACTATCCTCATCAAATTGAAAGATTTTATTCAAAGTGTCTTTATAACATAACACCAAGAAATATAACACAAAGAAAGTCTCAAATAACATAAAAAAGGAATTGGGGTTGGTTGTAACCACATGGCATCGGATTGGCTACGCTTATCCTTAATACTTAGAACTGGATTCGCTTTATCACACTATAAAACAATAACCATATCTTCGGACTCAGGCAGTAAATACATTTATTTAAAAGTTAATAAAATAGAGTAGTTCAATTTAATAGCGGTCACCTATTCAGGCAATAACCTCGATGATGCTTAACTTTAATGATTCATCAAAAGCCATTAATATACTTGCCGTATTGAAACAAAACCTTGTATACTTATTTATTACACACAGGGTTGTATTTATATCAAATTTTAACTCAAATGGATTATTGTTCAATTTTTTTAAATTGAAAAATGAAGTACGTTGGATGAAAAAATGGCTTAATGCTGCTGAAGAGATAAATCTTGGGACGTGTTGGAATTATAGACTACACGAGTGCGAATTCTTGAATATATCAACAAATTGTTCTATGTTTGAATTTTTGCTGTTATTATTTTGTGTTAATGACGTCATAAAGTTAATATTTTCCTCCTAGCACAGACTTTAAGATTGATCCTTGTACTAAAGTTTCAACTCTAGCATAAATACACTGAAATATTTGAAGATAACTGACACACACACACAGACATATAACTTTATGGAAACCTCATAGGAGCTCTCAAAATCACCTGAATCAGATAATGCAGGTTAAATCCCGTTATTTTTATTGGTTTAAAATTTAACATGCATGTAGACATATACAATAAAAACCTATGTGCAAGGTGTCATCTTATATCATCTTATAGTTCAATGATTTTTATCGAATGACTTGTACGCTTTTTATATGTAGTATAATAATCTGACAATTATCTAATTGAATTGAAATTCGGTACGCGTGTATACCATTACGTAATAAATAAATTCACTAAGTTTCGTGTTAATACGACGAGTACATCCGCGGTTTCTGTTCAATCATAAAAGTGAAGCAGCGTCGAGCGTGAATGCTCACACGTCTTAGGACCAAGTGAGTCCTAAGAATAAGTAAATAAATATTCTCTCCACTAAGATGTATATTAAAATATTTATTTGAGAGTTAACTTTCTGCCGCATTCCGGCCATCATCAGTCATTCTCTGGAGTGCTATGAACGATCGATAGTAACGATCTCTTTCCAATCTTTACAGTGCACATCTCTTTTCTTTCTTTGAGTGCACTGTAAAGATTGGAAAGAGATCGTTACTATCGATCGTTCATAGCACTCCAGAGAATGACTGATGATGGCCGGAATGCGGCAGAAAGTTAACTCTCTAATAAATATTTTAACATACATCTTAGTGGAGAGACTATTTATTTACTTATACTTGAATGACTCCACAGAGCAGTTATTTATATTATTGAGTCCTAAGACGTTTTAAATTTGATGATTTTATACTTAGGACAAGCGCCGCGAGTCTGAATGTAGGATGAGGGTATTAAATCGGATATGATAATGAAGAGCTCCGAGATACTCCGAACCAGATTTTTAATTATTTCCAGTTGTTTAGTTTGTTGACCAAGATGTTTTTCTTGATATTTCAGAAGGATCGTTTATCGAAAATGGAGTGGTGTCGCTGAAACTTATCATCTCAAAACGCTGCCGAATCCGGCAGTTTGGTTTATTTTCTATTAATCTCCATCATTAGCTAGGACTTAGTCTGCTCCGTTGCACTTGTATAGACTTGGTAAAATAAAAAGTTAAAACTAGCACAGAGATGAATGAATGTGTTTATAAGTTTAATGAAACGTGAATTTTTTCCAATAGGGATATATCATTTAGGCCGCTTTGATCTCAAGCTTAAAAAAACTTTTTAAATTGATCTGTGTTTTACTAAAAAAAAACTTCTTGCTTATTTTAAATAATCATATTGATTCAAAAATCACAAGAGCTGTTAGCTATGGTTCAAAGTTATTACTTAAGGTTGACATTAATGCTTTAGAGAAAAAAAATATACATTTCTCATTATCTTTAAACAAATTTAACCATCTGGTTTGTTATTCAAATCTTTTGGGTTATGATGATATCCTTCAAGAAATCATAAATTCAGTATGAAGTTGAGTTGAAACGAAAGATAAATACTAAGGTAAAAAATTCTGGAGCGGTGGTCCGCATGTCGGGCGAATTTCCTTTGGATGCGTGTTTCCGTGCTTAACAACAATCCTGGTTGGAATGATAATTGTTATAGTTTTTTTTACATTATATAAGTTTACAACTACTAATAAATAATTCCGGAGCGTGGTCCGCTGTCGGGCGAATTTCATTTAGAATGCGTGTTTCCGTGTTAAACAACCCTTTTCTTGCTTATGCAAGAACCATGCCCATTGCGTGGTTCCGGTTCATGCTTTAGAACCTAAGCAGTTACTCAATTGTCAAACACTGCTCGTAACTCCATTTTGTCTGTATTTTCCAAAGGAAAATGCGCTAAAACCTTTAAAGATAACTGACTAATCTTAAAGATAAGTAACTAAGCTTTAAACTAGTGCAAATAATAGTGCGTACTTCTAATTTTGAGGCATAGTTTTGTACAACTAACTGGATGATTATGCGCATTTCCTTTGTAAAATACAGACAAAATGAGTTACGAGCAGTGCTTGACAATTGAGTAACTGCTTAGGTTCTAAAGCTGAACCGAAACCTTAAGCAGTTGTTATGCACGGAAACACGCATAACTATATCGACTCCAGTCGATATAGTACGCACTACGACCTTTTATTACTTTCTATTTATATTAGCTTTCAGTTTAAATTTTTACGTTATTTTTCTTGATAAAGAAGATTGTATCCATTAGGGTTAATAAAAACAAAGATTTTAGAGTAACGTTTCGACCATTTTGGTCATAATCATACAAATACTAAAAATAAATTCATTCCGAGGAAGAATTAAGTCATAAAGAAAGGTACTGAGCAAAGGTGTGAAGTAATTATAAAAAAATTGAAGAAATTACTACAAAAAACGTTGAAAATATTCCACATGAAGGGAAAAAAGAAAACTATAATAAGAGAAAATAAGATAAATATAATAAGAGAAATACGGAATAATAAAGAAGGTAACTCTATAACTCTTAGTTAGCCATTAGGATGGCAAACTAAAATGAACGACATCAATACGTCCATTAATGTATTAAGCTCTAAGTATGATGATGTCTTAAACCTAACAATAGCAATAAATTATAAGCAAACAGTTCTGGAAAATGAAAACAAGATGCTGAAATCAGAAATCAATCATCTTCAACAATACACCCGGGTTAATAACAGAATTATATCAGGTGTACCATCTACCCCGAATGAAGACATTAGCTTAGTACTTGACAAAGTGGCTGATGCCATAGGAGTTAAGTACAGTGAAGAAGAAATAGACATTGCACATAGACTACCTTCCACCAACAATGATATACCTAAACCTATTGTGGTGAAATTCGTGAGAAAGGAGGCTTGGCTAAAAGTATATAAATCTAAATGCTACCAAGATGGTGATAACAAGGCAGGAATAAGTACATTGTCCATTGTCTCTATCCAAATCATTCACTACAGGAAGCTTCTATTTATCAGAGCACCTAACTAAAGATAATAAAGATCTTCTTGCGCTAACCAAGGCTAAAGGCAAAGAGAAATCTTACCTTTATACCTGGTTCAGCAATAATAAAATATTAGTTAGGAAAGAACCAGGTGCTAAGATTATGGTGGTTAAAAATACTTTAGATCTAACTCAACTAATATAGCTAAAAAATCTAATTAATTTAAAATCTTACATCATCTTAGTAATTAACTCATTAACTAACTATCTTAAATATATAGATATCTACAATGTTAAATTTATAATAAAACTATTGTACTATAACTTAAATACTTTATATTTTATTACCTTAATTTTCTATACTATCACTATAACTAACTATCTTAAATATATGAATTTCTATGAAGTTATATTTATAATAATAATATTTAACTGTATTTTAAATGCTACCTATTTTATTATATTACTATATTGTACTATTATCATTACTACATTATTAACTAAATATCCAAAAACTATCAATATCTATAACATTAAATCTATAATTATTCTATCTTACTGTAACTTAAAAACTATTTATATTTTTACCTCACTATCATGTATTGTTATCACTACAATCTCATTTACTAACTATCGTAAAACTATAAATATCTATAATTTTAAATCTTTAAATAACATTATCCTACTATAACTTAAATACTATCCATCTGCTTATCTATTATTTCTTTTTTCTTCCTTCATATAAAATCCTAAGTTTTGTATTATGCATTATTTTTATAAAAAGTATTGGCATATATTATTTTTTTCTCCTAACTTTAATCATAGTTTAAATAATAAAATATAAATATTATAATAAAATATAAATAAAATAATAAAACCATCATTGATATAAATGGATTAATCTATAAAATTAAAACCATTGGTTGTGTTATATGTTTATGGGCTCCTGTCAATATATTTATTGATTATTACTTATTATTATTCATAAAATTTGTCTACTGTTCTATTATTATTTTCTGTGTATTTTTAAGTAAGATATTGTTTATAATTGATAAATTTAATTACAAAAAAGTTGATCCAATGAAATGCCATGAGTGATCATGTATTCTCTGACGGTCTTGACTGCTTGGACAGTGAAGACCACAAAAATGAAATTAAAATCAGTGATTATACATTATCAAACATATCTGGCAAAGACTCCATTAACATATTTCACACCAATATTAGATCTTTGAGGAAAAACTATGATTCGCTGCTGTTGTTATTGGGAAAATGTAGATAGGAAAATGGATATTATCATCCTAACAGAATGTTGGTTGCAACACTATGATGATGTTTTTGACTTAAACGGCTGCACGTCTTACTTTGATGCAGGTTGGAACAAAGCAGAAGGTGTTGTAGTCTTTTGTAAAGAAAATATTCAAGTGTCACAAATCACATATAAACCAATTAAGAACTGTAACAGCATATCAATAAAACAAAAGATAAATAATGACGAAGTAACTGTAACATCAATTTATAGATCTCCTGAAATTAATACAGAACAGTTTTTAGTTAACTTAGATACATTCCTCATTAACAGCAATGCAGCAAACCATTTTCTTATAGGAGATATTATTATAGACCTCTTAAACAATTCTACAACAACATCTAACTATCTTAACATATTAAGTCAATGTATTTGTAAGTTATATCAATAGTGTAACGAGACATGAAAGAGAGTCAAAGTCATGCTTAGATCATATAATGGTAAAATATAACATAAATTATCTAAACTCTTTTATATTAGAAAAAAATCACAGACCATAATCCGATAGGACTTATTATTAACAATAATACAAAGTTAAACGAAGTACAAAAAAGTTTTACTACAATCAAAACAGACACTAACAAACTTAAAGACTTATTACTACAAACAGACTGGACGGACTTATAATATAATATCATACAAGACTCAAATCATGCAACAGAAACATTTATACAAACTGAACAACAACACATCAGCACATGCACACAAACAAAACTAATAAATATAACATGTAAAAATAAACGGTTAAAGCCCGTTAAGGATTACAAGTGCACTTTTAGAGTCGACTAGAAAAACAGATAAAATGCGAAAAACTCTAGAAAAACAACCTTTTAATTTACAACTAAAAAAATAAATATATTAAATACAAAAACCTATTGACTAAATTAATTAGAAAAACTAAAAATAAATATTTTTCTGACAAACTACCTCAAGACTCAAAAAACTCAACTCAAATTTGGAAAACGGTAAACGAATGTTTAAATAGGAAAAAGAAGTCACAAAATAACATAACAGAAATCAAACATAACGGACTAACTTGTACTTCAAACCTTGACATAGCTAACCAATTAAATAGTTTTTTTCGGTAACATAGGACAAGACTTAGCTAAACAAATAAACAATAAACATAACAAAGAGAAAACAGAAAAAATAATAAATCTAAACAAGACAATATTAATGAGCTAAAAGAGTTTTAGTGGATGTTACAGGATAACACGAAATTGACAATACATCACTCAACTAAAATCAGATACATCACCAGGTATCTGATATATTTGGCAAATAGAAGCCAGGAAGTTAAACTTAATGGTGATATCAGTGATCCTGTCAATATCACTTTTGGAACGTCCCAAGGAACTGTGACAGCCCCTTGGTTATTCCTTA
This sequence comes from Microvelia longipes, assembly GCA_018340805.1. Classification (NCBI taxonomy): domain Eukaryota; kingdom Metazoa; phylum Arthropoda; class Insecta; order Hemiptera; family Veliidae; genus Microvelia; species Microvelia longipes. The sequence continues at coordinate 34,918,345 of JACMZG010001893.1, read as the reverse complement.
TTTACATAAATACTTTATTAAATTTAAGTAATGCTTACTCGGATATAGTGTGCTTTGTAGATGTACTCTTTTTATAACACTCAGAGGTAAGTCCTGGATGTGGTTTAAATTCAAATTTTAAATTATTTTCCCGCTCTGTTGTATGAGTGATGGATATTTGAACACACCGTTGTACTTGAATGAATACGTTGTAAAATATGAAAATATACGTTTTATAATAATTAAATTAAAAGTTTATTTTATAAAACTAACAGGTTATGCGGCCCAGTATTAAATAAAGTAAAAACGGTTCGAAAACATAAACGGTTACGAAGAGTACACACGCGAGTTTCGAATTCGTGAAAGAAAAAACAAAAAAAACGAGTTATGGCATCGGAAGTAATAGCCATACCAAAGCTGACCGGCGCTGGCTCATTTTTTGAGCTGGAAGTTCCGAGTTCAGGCCCTGCTGGAGGCGAAGGAACTTTCGTCAGTTAATAACAGAGACAAAAGTCGACCACCCGAATTCAAAAAAAGGGGACGCAACAGCAAAAAGTATTATTTGCTGCACCATCGATGACGTGCACATTGCTCTCATCCTTAACTGCAAGACATCTAAAGAGGTATGGGATTATTTTAATGACAAATATGGTGGGGACATAGACAGGAGGGTTGCAGAGATCAAAAACGATGTTGCCCGCTTGTCCATGAAAAATAATGAGACGTGGGAGCCCTACTTAACCAGAGCAGAAAAGCTGCTTCAAACAGCACGCTCATTAGGAGCGTCAATAGAAGACAATGAATTTATAGTATCACTACTAAGGGGATTGACTACCAGGTATCACCCCATAGCCATGCAGTTTGACACGGTTCCCAAAGCAACTCTTGCAGGCATTCGTCGTTGTTTTGTTCTCCACGATGAGAGGGCAAGGCGTAGAGGATGTAGAATCAAATGCTATAAAGCCCAACACTTCAAAAATTACAACAACAACTATACAAAACCTGTACTATCTGTAAAAAGAATTTCATCTTGCTCAAGACTGCTGGTCAACCCAAAAAATAAAAACAAGCGTCCATTTCATAAAAAAAAACAAAATAAAAATGAAAGACACAGAGCAGTGTTGCCAACAACAATGAACCTGAAACTGACGATGCGCCTGGATGGCATCTCACGATGACAAGGTACCTCTTAATGATTACATACTTGATTCGGGAGCAACAATACACATGTCCAGCAACAAAGAAGATTTTATACAACTAAAAGAACAAAGTAGCCCCATACGAATGGCTGATAACAGACTAGTTTATTCACAAGGTATTGGGCGTATAAAATTGAGAGGCCCGAAGGAAAACAGTGTAACTATTGAAAACGTCTTGTACGTCCCAGATATCAAAGGTAACTTACTATCTGTTAGTAAATTGACAAAAGATAAATACAGTGTCAGATTTAATTCCACTCATTGCTATGTCAGTAATAAACAAAAGACTGTACTTAAAGCAGAAAAAGAAAAATAATTTGTACGTACTGAAACGTATCCATGTGAAATTTGCACTGATGACCAAAAACAATGACCAATATCATGGCATAAAAAACTTGGTCATGTAATTACTATTATTTGGACATGCTAATACAGAAAGACATGTTACATCAGTTGAAATGTGATAGAGTTGATATGGAATCTATTCCAAAATGTGAAGTTTGTGTTCAAGCGAAGACTCCGAGAAAACCATTCAAAACTGTGTTTGAACAGCAATCAAACAACATTTTAGAACTACTGCACGTCGACTTAGTCGGACCTATTACACCGCCATCACTGGGTAACAGTAATTATGTTTTAACTATAGTAGATGACTTCTCGAGAAAAATTTTTGTAAAATTTCTAAAATCTAAGAATGAAACAGCTCAATTATTGAAAAATTTTATTCTATGGTCTCAAAATCAGTTCAATAAAAGAGTCAAAATAGTGAGAAGTGATGGAGGGGAGAATTTGTAAATTTGAGTAAAACAGTTTTATGAAAATCAGGGTATAACAACATCAATTAACTGTAGCGTACTCTCCCCAGTCTAACGGAATTGCGGAGAGAGCTAACAGAACCCTAGTTGAAGGGGCAAGAGCATTGCTCATTGGAGCAAAATTGCCATTAGAATTTTGGGCTGAAGCATAGGAACTACAGCTTACTTAAAAAACCGAACCCCTTCAAAGAAAACAGCCTTTAAAAACTCCAGAAGAAATTTTCACTGAAAAAAACCAAATGTTGCCTCATTTGAATGCATTGGTAACAAATGTTATTTTTGGATCCCTAAACATAAAAGAACAAAATTAGAACCAAAAAATGGAGAAGGGTATATTTGTTGGATACTCTCACCAGCGAAAAGCATTTAGAGTATATGACATAAAAAATGCAAAAATTATCGAGTCAAGAGATGTAACTTTTTATAATCAAAATTGTTCAGATGAACTAAAGGGTCCTAATTTTACTGAATTAAACAATAATAATTTGGAATCATTAGAAAATATGTTCTTCCAAAATATAATAAACAAGATTTGGTTTTTATTCCAACAAATTTTGAAGATAACCTAAAGGCCCCAAAGATAAACCTAAAGGCCAGAAGATAAAACTAAAGGCCCCAAAGATAAACCTAAGGGCCAGAAGATAAACCTAAAGGACCCCAAGATAAACCTAAAGATAAATCTAATGTTACTCCATTAATCCTCCCGTGAGCTCAAATCAAACAGAGGGTACTACAAGCCAATAAGAAGTACTCGTACAAACATAAACTATAAAGACCTGGCTGATGGAACACTTGAAGAATCTAGCCTGGATTTGGATGAAACATATTTACCTAACAGTGATGAAGAATTACCTAACAGTGACGAAGAAGAAGAAACTTAAATATTCTGAAAATTGTATGATTCCAAGGAACTACAATGAAGCAAAAAACTCTAAATTCGCGGCTCAGTGGCTCGAGGCTATGAATAAGGAGCTTGATTCTTAAATAAACACCAAGTATGGTCTTTACAAAATTACCTGAAGGCATACAACCAAATAAAGTGTAAATGGGTGTATACCTTAAAAAAGCATGGCGATGAAACTAAATTTAAAGCTCGCTTGGTTGCACTAGTGTGCCCAAATTCAAGGAGAAAATTATTCCCAAACATATGCCCCTGTTATGAAGCCTGCCACATTTAGAATCTTCATAGCAATAGCTGCCAAAAACCAATGGCAAACTCAACACTTAGATGTCGAGACAGCCTACTGTATGGTAATCTTAACGAAGTCATATAATGACTCAACCACCAGGTTTTAATGATGAAATGAAAAATTTATTGTAGACTACACAAAGCAATTTATGTTTGAAACAGAGTGGGAGAGTATGGTTTCAAACCATAAGTGAGCATCTAGTTAATCATGGTTTTATACAATTTAAAGCTGATCCTGCCTGTACATGCGAAAAATAAATGACAAGTCTGTTTTGTACTTATGTTCCCATGTTGATGATTTTTTTATAGTTTTTTCTGATAAAGATGTTTTAGAAGACTGTTTAGATATTATTAAAAGTAAATTTAAAATAAAAAATGAGACTAACTTTAATAATATTCTTGGTATAGAAATGAAAAATAAATCTAAAGGAATTGTCATTTATCAGCGCTTATACATTCAAGAACTGCTAAGTAAATACAACATGCAAGATTGCTACCCAGTAACAACACCGCTTGATCCAAATCAAGATTTGGAGATTTTTACTGATTCACCAGAGGTGGATGTTACTGAGTATCAAGGGTTGCTAGGATCCTTGATGTATCTGACAAAAACCAGACCTGATCTGGCTTTCCTATTATGCATTGTCTAGATACTCCAAGGACCCTAGAAATGTCCACTTAAAGGCATTAAAAAGAAATTATTAAATATGTAAAGGGTACACAAGACTACGGATTGTGTTACACAGATTGCAATATTAAGTTGTCTTTTATGTTGATGCCAGTTGGCGAGATGGCCGTGGCACACAAAAATCCACAAGTGGATATTTTTTTCTTACTTGGAAAAAATATAATATCATGGGTTTCAAAATTACAGCCCAATACAGCTCTATCCACTACAGACGCAGAAATCACAGCTATCTGAAAGTATTAAAGAAGGTTTATTTTAAAAACCTTATTGGAAGAGATTTTCCAAAAAGACATAGGCCCTATTGATTTTAAATGTGATAATCAATCAGCCGTTTATACTGTCCAATAATGGATCTACCACATCTAGATCACAACATATGATTAAACAAATCTCTTTTATACATGATCATATTAGATCTAATTGTATTAAATTACATCAAGTAGATTCAAGAAATCAGGCTGCTGATTTTCTCACTAAATCTTTGCCTAAAAGGCCTTTACAAAAGTGTCTTGAGAAAATAAATTTTGTTAAAGTCAAACAAAATAAATTTAATTAATAATTTCAATAAGAATATAATTTTAATTTTACTCTCATTTTTGGAAGTTTCATAAGTAAGCATTTAACTTACTTTTCTTTTGTTTTCTTTCATCCTTTTAAAGAATTGTTATTTTGTATTATCTTTAATCTAAATTCAATTTTGTTTTTTGAGACTTAATTATCATTTTCTCAGTAACTAATATTTTTCAAGAATTTTTATTTCTAAAGACATTTTTATTTTTGTATTTCACTCAATTTAAATTTATGGGGGGGCTGTTGGTTTAAATTCAAATTTAATTATTTTCCCGCTCTGTTGTATGAGTGATGGATATTTGAACACACCTGTTGTACCTTGAATGAATACGTTGTAAAAGTAATGAAAATATACGTTTTTATAATAATTAAATTAAAAGTTTATTTTATAAAACTAACACTGGAAAGAAGTCTATGAAAAAGCATCCAAAGGACTCTCCTTAGTTAAGACGTGGTTGGACAACAACTTACTGACTCTGAACTTACAGAAAACCAAGTATATGAGCTTTTCACACGACATAAGAGGACAACCACCGAACACAGATTCACTGACTTTACATGACACAGACTGTAAAAATTTAACTAAGGTAAAAAGCAGTGAAACTAGTAACGCTAATACTCAGACTACATCTTGTAACTGTAACACTATAGAACGAGTCAATCACATTAAATACTTAGGTGTCATTGTTGACAATTATCTGAATTGGAAACAACACATATCTTGGATCACTACAAGAATCAGAAAAACTATTTACACTTTCTTGCGTACCCGGGGGCGGCCGCTAGTGATTTCTTTCTAAATATATGCAAACATTCTACCATTCTTTATTTAATAATAATGGAATAAAATTTAATACAAATAACTAATTTTGTTATAATAAGATAAGGTAACTTGTTTTTAAATAACAATTCCAATAATATATGTCAACCTTAAGATTAATTCTAATTTATAAATAAACACAAATGTAATTAAATGGAAAATAATTTTTAATTTGGTTCATATGGCTAAATATTTTATGTCAGTCTGTCCGTAGTCGTGGATGTTTTATGTCGTGTTCTGTATCCAGACCACTATATCCTTCTTAAATTTACGAATGTCTTTAATGTCTCTAATGTCTTGTGGAAGTGAGTTATAGTTTTATACTGATGTAAGATGCGTGTCTTCGTCCTAGTTCAGATTTAAGTCTATATGTTCGTAAGTCGCATCTGGTGTTCTGTCGCGTTCCGTAATTGTGATTTAATAATGTTAAGTTTTAAAATGATGAAATGAGCACAGTTTGGGTGTAAACTTGGTTTATATTAAAAACGGGAAATTCAGTGAATAGTGATTCAGTGGAATAGTCTCTAGGTCTTTTCAGAATAACTTTAATAATAGAATCTTTGTATAATATTTAGTGGTTCAATAATGGTTGTGCATGCTCCACCCCATACAACGATACCGTACTGTAAATAATGACTGTACCAAGGCGTAGTAAATAGTCGTAAGTATTTTATGTCGCACATATCTCGCAGTAATTTAAAATAATATATAAATTTTCTAAGTTTGTCAGATAGATAAGAGATGTGTGATTTCCAGTCCAGTCTGTAGTCGATCATAACTCCTAAATATTTAGTTTTGTCTACTCTGGTTATTGCTTTACACTGACAGGGAATATTTCTATTCAAATAAACACATGAACAGCTGTGTATAATGAGTTTCTTATCGGAAGGCTGGTTGACTTTAGTTTTAGAAAAGGGAATAAAGCAAGTTTTTTCTTCATTTAAATAAAGTAAATTTGTATGAAGCCACTTGTTTACTTTAAAAAGACCTTCAGTGGCTTTTTCATAGGCTTTATCCCAGGTCTTCCCTTCAAAAAATAAAACTGTATCGTCGCAGAAACCTATGACAGTACTGATGTTGTCTAAAACTTGGTATAAGTCGTTTATATAAATTGAAAAAGTAATGGTGACGTCACTGTTCCTTGAGGCAGTTGGTAGTTAGTTATGGTTAGTGAGTCACTCAGTGTATTGTTTACTTTTGTCTGTTGTGTAATTACTTGTTGATTACTTTTGTCAGCAACTAATTGTTGAGTAATTACTTAATTACTTCCAAAACGGGACAAAACTAACGACATAACATTCCTATCCGACGCGATCACATACACTGGGCACAAAACTGCAACTGCAACTGGGCAACAAAACTCTTTTCTGCTATACAGATAAGAAACAAAGACATGCTTCATACCTCGGTCTCTTCTATTTTAATCAATTGCCATTCCCTTCAGAATATTAAATCCTTTAACTCATTTAAAGTATCAAATCATCTTTTTTCATTTATAAAATCACAATAGTCTTATCTTAATAAGCTCTCTTACTTAGAGCCAAACCACCCTTAAGTATCTACTTATAATAATAAACTAAGGGTACCTAATATATTAAGATACCTTGATCTCATGTTTATAAGTTTTAATTGTTAAGTTTAATTTGTTGTAAACTTAATTTTAGGTTAAGTATGTTTGTATACGTCCACAATGTATGCGTTTGTATGTATAAATGGAAATATGAATGTTTTTGTGTAAACCATGATAGTAGTAAAGGTTTTTTTTGTCAAATATTTATGTTGTTTTAAACAGTATTTAAAGATGGATAATTTAAATCTTTTATTATTATTTTTATTATAAAATAATAAACTTCTTTCATAAAAAAAATATAAAATAAATAAATACAATTAAAAAAAAGTATGTGTGTGTGTATATGTGCATTTATGCGTATTTATATGTATGTATATACATGCAATATACAAAGGTTATGTGTAAAATATAATAATTATATCATTTTTGAGACGAGGCCCTTTCTCTAGATACTTGATATCTACTGAGTGCATTCACTATAACTACTTTTAAAAGTTTAAAATTTAGTCAATTGTAAATATTTTAAGATTTTTTTCTAATACATTTGTAAAAAAAATGGTGAAATAAAGAAGTTTATTATTATAATTTTATTATTATTATTAAATGAAATTCGCTCAACAGCGGACCACCGCGCCGGAATTATTTATTTAAGAATTGTATATTTATATAATGTAAAAAACTATAAAAAATATTATTCCAACCAGGATTGTTGTTAAGCACGGAAAGATGCATCCAAAGGAAATTCGCCCGATATGCGGACCACCGCGCCAGAATTAATTTCAAGTTGTAAACTTATATTAGATAAAAAAGGATAAAAGTTAATGGTCCCTACTAGGACTTTGAACCCCAGGTACTCTGGTTTGAGTGCTCGCTCCAAAGAGACTGAAGTAATAACACAACCTAAAGTAATGCAATTATAATTTTTACCAAAAGTAATACTTTAATACAGGTTTATTTATTTTTAACTGTAAGAATGCTTAATTTTTATTTTAGTTATTTTGTTCAACATTATATTGTAATGTTCTATTTCAACCAAAGTAAAAAAATAGTAACATTATTTATTTACTAAACTCTATCACAAAGTTAAGTTATTAAGTTTAAATACTAACTTGAAGTACTCATGTAAAGGCACCTTTTTTTATCAAACTTGTAATATTTAACTGTTTGAATGCTGTGTATATGTTATAAGCTCAAACAATTGTAAATAATATAACTTTGCAGAGACTATGTCTTAAAGCAAATAAAGACAGTATTATTATTATATTTATTTCCAATGTACAGACAACATCCTGCAAACGTGTTCTCTATATAGTTATCCATCGTATTGTTTCAATTTTATCTGATTTAGCGATTTTTTGTAATAAAGAATAAATGCTCTCACATAGCGCTGTAACTAATCTGTTGCTGTTAAAATGTTAGACCTCCTACATATGTTCGCGATCTACTTTACATCATAGATATCCCGAAAGATCTAAAAAGATAAAAATTAGAAGACAGTATGAGTGAACTAGCAGAAGGACTAGGAAACACATGTTCATCGCAGTCAATTACAGCCTGCTCGTTTATCTATCTCCCTAAGGATCAAGTAGATTAATTTCTTGCCATGATGTAACATAGTATGACATAGTAAGCGTGGCTGGTAGCTGGGGTAGCGAAGGACTCACCACAATGTTACGTGTGGTTAACTCTATTAAACTAGTTTTCCTACTCGTCCATTCCTTAACTATCCTTTTACCCTAATGATGAAACCAATAACTCCATTTTAATATATTTTATTTATTTACCTTTTAATCTAATGGTGAAACCAATACTTCTACTTTAATATATTATATATAAACTTACGTTATCAAATCTTGACTTTTCATAACTGATTTTAAGCTGCAAAATGTCGTTTTACCGACACAGTTATCAAAATATTTAAACATGAGATGAAAATTCGCTGAAACAGTACGAGGTTTTTTGCAATACTTTTCCACGAAGGGAGTTATGGTACATTTAAATATAAAGGTGAACATGTCGAAACTCCATTGGAGAAAAAGTTAATGAGTAAAGGTTAATGTTGCAGGTAAGGAGAAGTTCGGGGTTTTTCGTCTGTTAACAATGCTTTTTTTAGCTTCTTGGTAATAATATTTTTATTACTTGTATGAAATACAAAAATACTAATATTAAATGACAAAAATACTACAAATATGTCTAATAAATATAATTTAAATAAAATATTGGCAACACTGATATTATTGGATTGTTTTAATTGTTTACCAGCTGTTTATGAATTAACAGATTTTAGCGAATTTCCTTTGGAAATTCGCCTAATGGGATAGGCGTCATGGCGGAATTCGAACCTCGGACCACGACACAAATCCGTTTTAGAGGTCTCTAATGACGAAAAAATAAGTTTCGCGAGACTATATATAATATATATATAAATATAATATATATATATAATATAATATTATATATATATATATATATATTATATATATATATATATTATATATATATTATATATATATATATATACATATATATGTATATATATAATATATAATATATTTTATATATATTATATATTATATAATATAATATATTTTATATAAAAATATATATAAAAATAGACTTATATATAATATATATAATAATAAATAAGAAATATATTATATATATATATCTATATATATACATATATATGTATATAAATATATATATATATATATATATATATATATATATATATATATATAAAAAGAATAAAATGCCCGTTTTAGGGCCTTTCGGCCCATCAGGGTATTCACCCTGCGGGAACCACCTCAGGTGGGTTGCATCTACTACACTCTAAGAATTAATTAAAGTTGGCGAAATCATTTTTAATACAAATACTATTCATAAAATCTTAGAGCATAGCCCGGGCTTCGAACCCTGGACCTCCGGTGCCGAAATCGAACGATATATATTATATATATATATATATATATATATATATATATATATATATATATAATATATATAATATATATATATATATATATTAATATTTTTAACCAAACTGGTACAAAAATCATCCTTGGGAGGACTCGAACCCTATTGAAAACCAGGTTTTGGTGACGTCATTAACCCGGTTTGCTGAGTCAGCGAAATTTTCAAAAAATCGGCAAAATTCAGGGTTAATATTTTTTGCCGCGAAAAAGTTTAATATTTATGTTCGACCAGTCCGAAGTCGATACGACCACTCTAAAAATTAAAAAAAACCGTTGTAAATTACCAAAAACCAAAATTTAGGTTGATAAAAAATAAATTTCGAGTAGGGTGTCGTTTTATATGTATTTTTGGGCGCTGAATCGAATGAAATCGGTTCGAAGTCGATGCGACCACTTTAAGTTACCCAAAAGTCGAAAAAACAATAAAAATTACAAAAAACCAAAATTACGGTCGTTGAACATTAAATTTCGAGTAGGGTGTCGTTATCAATGTTTTTCGGGCTTCTGAGTTGTATGCCAGTGGTCAATACGACCACTCAAACTCTGGGTACCTGGGTTCACATCCTGGAAGGGTCGATAATTTTTTATCGTTTTTTTTTTACTTAATATAAGTTTACAACTAGAAAATAATTCTGGCGCGGTGGTCCGCATGTAGGGCGAATTTCCTTTGGATGCGAGCACTCAAACCCAGAGTACCTGGGTTCAAATCCTAGTAGGGACAATAATTTTTTATCGTTTTTTTACCTAATATAAGTTTACAACTAGAAAATAATTCTGGCGCGGTGGTCCGCATGTCGGCGAATTTCCTTTAGATGCGTGTTTCCGTGCTTTTTACATTATATAAGTTTACAACTACTAAATAAATAATTCCGGCGCGGTGGTTCGCTGTCGGGCGAATTTCATTTAGAATGCGTGTTTCCGTGCTAAACAACCCATTTCTTGCTTATGCAAGAACCATAAACATTGCGTGGTTCCGGTTCATGCTTTAGAACCTAAGCAGTTACTCAATTGTCAAGCACTGCTCGTAACTCATTTTGTCTGTATTTTCCAAAGGAAATGCGCTAAAACCTTTAAAGATAACTGACTAAGCTTAAAGATAAGTAACTAAGCTTTAAACTAGTGCAAATAATAGTGCGTACATCTAATTTTAGAGGCATAGTTTTGTACAACCAGCTGGATAATTATGCGCATTTCCTTTGGAATATACAGACAAAATGAGTTACGAGCAGTGCTTGACAATTGAGTAACTACTTAGGTTCTAAAGCATAAACCGGAACCACGCAATGGACATAGTTCTTGCATAAGCAAGAAATTGGTTGTTTAGCACGGAAACAGGCATTCTAAATGAAATTCGCCCGACAACGGACCACCGCGACGGAATTATTTATTTAGTAGTTGTAAACTTATATAATGTAAAAAGCAGGGAAACACGCATCCAAAGGAAATTCGCCCGACATGCGGACCACCGCGCCAGAATTATTTTCTAGTTATAAACATATATTAGGTAAAAAAAACGACAAAAATTTATTGTCCTTACTAGGATTTGAACCCAGGTACTCTGGGTTTGAGTGCTCGCATCCAAAGGAAATTCGCCCGACATGCGGACCACCGCGCCAGAATTTTTTACTATGCAATAATAAAAATATAAGCAATCAAGCGAGCGAAGCGAGCCTTTTTTACTATGCAATAATATAAATATGAGCAATCTAGCGAGCGAAGCGAGCCTTATTTTACTATGTACTATTATAAATTGACGCAATCAAGCGAGCGAAGTGAGCCTTTTTTACTATGCATTAATATAAATATAAGCAATCAAGGGAGCAAAGCGAGCCTTCTTTTACTATTTATTATTATAAATATACGCAATCTAGCAAGTAAAGCGAGCAAAGCGGGCCTTTTTGCCTATGCAATAATATAAATATAAGCAATCTCGCGAGCGAAGCGAGCCTTTTTTACAATGAATTAATATAAATCTACTTAATCTAGCGAGCTAAGCGAGCCTTTTTTACAATGAATTAATATAAATCTACTTAATCTAGCGAGCGAAGCGAGCCTTCTTTTACTATGTATTATTAAAAAGATATGCAATCAAGCGAGCGAAGCGAGCCTTTTTTACTACGCATTGATATAAATCTACGCAATCTAGCGAGCGAAGCGAGCCTTCTTTTACTATGCATTAATATAAATATACGCAATCTAGCAAGCGAAGCGAGCCTTTTTTTACTATTTATTATTATAAATCTACGCAATCTAGCGAGTGAAGCGAGCCTTATTTTTTATAATATTTTTTATTATAAATATAAGCAATCTAGCAAGGGAAGCGAGCTTTTTTGAGTTTATATTTTAAAATAGTATTGCGTCCGAGTGTTTTGATAGTCTCTTTTCCCTCGTTTTAAATAAATAATTTAATTTGATGTATTCTTTGACGTGAGTTCTTGATGCAACGCATTACTAGTTAATTAAATAAGTACAAACAAAGATACAATAAAAAAGATGAAAAGCGGTGGAATTACATTTGTATATTATTGCATTGCAATACAACATCACTAATCTTTTTTTTTTTATTTATTTATTTTTATTTCTCATAACTCTTAATATAGTTATATTTAAATAAAAGAGAAAAGAGCAAAGTTTGCAAAGAAATATAAAGGATAATCCAAGAATAAAAAAAAAAAATGAATTAGGAATGAAAGAACCAAAAAAACAGCCGCGGTTAAATTTCTTAAAAAAGAAACTTATTTTTTTCCTTTTAAGAAAACTCTTTTAAGTACTTAACTGAAACTTTCAAAAAACTAATCCGAGGGCTTTTCAGACCCCCAAAGCTAAAGTTGGCAATATTAGTTGAAATCTTGTCCCTTCGTCCTTACTCTCTTCTTCAATTTGCTCTGTCTTCACATCGAAAAGTTAAGCGAAAAAATTGTCTCTCTTTTATCGTTTTCGTATTTTATGTTATGACTACTTTTAAACACTTTAGCGCAATATTATAGATTTCTTAAGAAGAATATTGACTTCAATTGACGGTTAGTATTTTTACGTTTAGCAAGGATAGAAGGCGAATACGTAGGTTTACATGTATATCGGACATATGATTTGGGTTGCTTTAAAATGTTCTTTACCGGGGGGAGGGGGGTATCTCAAAAGCATAGGGAAGGCAGGTATACACAGTTGTCTAAATTGTAGACCGGCGGTGCTACAAATATTACTTGGAAATAATTAACAAAGTACAAAATATTTTTTAAAATATTTAAAATTACCCATAAGTAGCACATTAATAAATTCCAATAATAGAATGGAGGTACTATTCATGGGTATAAATAGGGTAAAACATTTCATATGCATCAACAATAAATCCATAATAAATAAACAGATAACATGGTTCAAGACTTTTAAATAATTCTTGCGCGGTGGTCCGCATGTCGGCCGAATTTCCTTTGGATGCGTGTTTCCGTGCCTAAAAACCTTGCTTATGGTTCCGGTTCATGCTTTAGAACCTAAGCAGTTACTCAATTGTCAAGCACTGTTCTAACTCCACTGTTCTAAGTTCACTGTGAGAACTATCTACTTCAACCGGGGGTATGGAATCCAAATCATTTCGCCCATGTGTGAAACCACAAATATGTTTACATCTCAAATTCAACATTCATTCTTTCAGATCTCAACTAAGTTTCCCACTCTTGTGAGATTCGAAAACCATTTAGAAACAGGTTCTTGATTCCCCATGTTAGCAACATTATGACACACATACATGTAGGTATTAGATTTTAACTAGATTCAAATCATAAATTAATACCGCGATATCGCCTCTTCAAGCGAGGTGAGTTATTTCAATGTTTCAAAATTTTAACTGAGGTAATTTTACTAAAAATTTTAAGTTGGGATGCCCTCCCGCCTTCTGAGTGAAGTTTATAAAGAGGTTGAGAGGGGCGGGAGAGGGAAGAATGGTATGTAATTAATGACACCCAGGGGTTAATTTAAACTTTCCTTTTTTACCACTAAAACTGATTTCTCTTTAAATGTAACATTTAGATCAATACTTTTAAATTAGCTTGAAAAGAATTAAACAAAATTAATAGCTGGTAAAAAGTGGTGTTAAAAATGTACCTGGACCCAAGGTACGCGGACACTAGCTTATTTGGATCTATAGGTGCTGAAACGAGGACCTTTAAAAATATTGTGGCTACAATTAATTTTTCAGTTTCAATGCCTTTCTAGCCTATATGAGATATACAAGCAGCTTACTCTCTTCGCCTCGCGGTTTCTGGTCTTGTTAGATTACGAAACTAAAACAGGATCGGGCGTGGTCTGTGCTTGGATTGGTGGCCACCTAATCTAATTCTAGTGACGTAAGCTGGTGCAAACCTGACTAGCTCTGGATACATCTTATCTTACTTTCTCGAATCTTATCTTATCATATCGTATCTTATTGTTTCTTATCGTATCTTATCTTACTTATCTTGTCGTACTTTTATGCTACCAAAGTGATCACACCGTCAGATAAGCAACTCGCTCTACTTTAATATTATATTATAGTCCAGGACAGGAGCCGGACCTCTAAAAACATGACTTACTTTGTAGTGCTTCACACCAAATATTTTGCTTTCAATCATCAGTAAATATACAGATGATGAAGAAATGATACAAATGATGAAGAGAAAACAAAATCTACCTCTCCTAAGTGTAGACCTTTATGTATAAGAGTAGCTACAAATTTTACAAAATCGCACAAATTTTAGGTTTCTTATAATAAAATTCTGGCGCAGTGGTCCGCATGTCGGGCGAATTTCCTTGGGATGCGTGTTTCCGTGCTTAACAACAATCCTGGTTGGAATGATAATTTTTATAGTTTTTTACATTATGTAAGTTTACAACAACTACATAAATAATTCTGGCGCGGTGGTCCGCTGTCGGGCGAATTTCATTTAGAGTGAAATACGTGTAAACACACGTTTACACATATATACACGTACATACACAGAAAACTTTATGAAAACCAATTAAAAGGCAATAACAAATCTGAAACGCTTAATTCCGTTTTCATCCCGGTTTCAGTTTTTTTTGTAAACACAATACTCCTTAGGGAATATTAGCGAATTTCCTTTGGGAAAAAAATTGCTAATAGAATAGGCGTCATGGAGGAAGTCGAACCTCACACCACGACACAAAACCTTTGTGACGTGGTCCGAATTCGACCAAAATGTCGAAAAAACCACATCGTTTCCATGTTTTTTGGGCCTCTGAGTTGAATGGCAGAGGTCCGGGGTCAACACGAGTACTCATACTCAGGGTGCATGGGTTCAAATCCTAGTAGGGACAATAATTTTTTATTGTTTTTCTACATAATATAGGTTTAACACTACTAAATAATTCTTGCGCGGTAGTCCGCATGTCGGGCGAATTTCCTTTGGATGTGTGTTTCCGTGCTTGACAAAAATCCTTGTTGAAATGATAATTTTTATAGTTTTTTACATTATATTAGTTTACAACTACTAATTAAATAATTCCGGCGCGGTGGTCCACTGTCGGGCGAATTTCATTTAAAAAGCGTGTTTCCGTGCTAAACAACCCATTTCTTGCTAGAAGTTCCGGTTCATGCTTTAGAATCTAAGCAGTTACTTAATTGTCAAGCACTGATCGTAACTCATTTTGTCTGTATTTTCCAAAGGAAATGCGCTAAAACCTTTAAAGATAACTAACTAAGCTTAAAGATAATTAACTAAGCTTTAAACTAGTGCAATAATAGTGCGTTCTGCTAATTTTAGAGGCATAGTTTTTTACAACCAACTGGACAATTATGCGCATTGCCTTTAAAAAATGCATAAAAAATGAGTTACGATCAGTGCTTGACAATTGAGTAACTTCTTCGGTTCTAAAGCATGAACCGGAACTTTAATGAAGAAATGGGTTTTTAAGCACGAAAACACGATTTTTAAATGAAATTCGCCCGACATCGGACCACCGCGCCGGAATTATTTATTTAGCAGTTGTATTATTATTATTATTATTATTATTATTATTATTCTTTATTGGTTAAGTGACTTAATAAATAAGTATATAACAAGTCTAATAATACACAAATAATTAAATAAAAAACATAACACACAACTACATAGCTAACAATATAAAAAAAGCATAATATATAATATAGATTATATTATGCTATAAAATCCTGCAATGAATAATATGCTTTTTCAATCAAAAATTGGTTTGTTTCTTTAATAAAAGAATTAATCTTTTCAAATGACCTAACTGAGTGAGGTAGTTTATTGTAACAACTTATAGCCAGATTGAATGGTGACGCTTTAAATAATGATGTTCTACATTTTACTGGGTACAGATCCAACTTATTTCTAGTGTTCAAATTGTGCACGCTGGAGTGAATTTTGAATTCGTTGGGATATTTTCTCACTAGCTTACACGACTCTAAAATAATTAAGGACGGAAATGTTATGATCTTGTTTGTTATAAAAGCCTTTTTACAAGTTTCCCTTGGGCCAATATTAAAAATTAAACAAATTAATCTTTTTTGTAAAATAAAAACCATTTTCGCCTCAGTGCTCGGGCCCCATGATAAAATATGATTTGATAGATAATGGGATGCCCATCCGTAGTATAACATCAATAAAACATTCGTCGCATTGAACTTTTTAAGTTTTCTAAGTAAATGGTACACAGAATTTAGCTTTGCAACAACGAATTTAACGTGGAAACTATATTTTAAATTATTATCTAACATTAAGACTTTAGTAAACAGCTCACAACATAAAGGACTAGAATTAATTAAGAATGTTAAAGGTCTATCAACATTACGACTTCTAAATATCACAGAAACGCTTTTAGAAGTATTTAAAACTAACTAATATAAGTATTGTAAACTTATATAATGTAAAAAACTATAAAAATTATCATTCCAACCAGGATTGTTGTTAAGCACGGAATCACGCGTCTAAAGGAAATTCGCCTGACATCCGGACCACCGCGCTAGAATTATTATTTACAACCCGTTAACATAATATATCATAATATTTTTAATTAAACTTGGTACAAAAGTCAACCTTTGAAAGAACACGAACCTTATAGAAAACCAGGTTTTTGTGACGTCATTAACCCGGTTTGCTGAGTCTGCAAAAGTTTCAAAAATCAGAACAATTCAGGGTTAATATTTTTTGCCGCAAAAAAGGTCAATAATTATGTTTCTTGAGACGTTGAAACAAATGAAACTGGTCCGAAGTCGATATTGCTACTCTAAGCAATTCTTTTGAAAACCGATCTGAGCAAAGCTTTTGATCTTGTTCCTCACCCACTTCTTCTACTTAAATTAGAGCAGTATAACATCACAGGCACAGCTTTGCAAATGTTGAAAAGTTATCTTCATAACAGAGTCCAGTATGTAGGAGAAGAAGATGAAACCTCTAACATGCTTCCCGTAAGGTTAGGAGTGCCTCAGGGCTCCAATCTAGGCCCCACTCTCTTCCTAATAGCCATCAATGACCTGCCTCACTACCTGAAACAGATGAAACAAGCAAATATTATGTTAAACAAAACTATAATGTATTGTAACGACTCTAATTTTATGAGGAAAAGTAAAAATACTCAAGAAAATAAAATTCATCTCAATAATGAACTGGCTAGAGCTCATCATTGGTTTGACATAAACGGGTTTTGTTTAAATAAAGATAAAACACACGTGATGAACTTTACCTTAAGAAGAGAAGAGGCTGATGATAATAATGACATTAAATTCTTATGAATGTATTTAGATAAGAAACGTACCTGGAAGAAACATATTAAAGAGCTGGAGAAGAAATTTTCAACCGATGTTTTTTGTTCAGAAAATTGAAGACTTACCTTGATGAGGACAGCCTTAAATCAGCTTATCATGCGATATTTGAAAGCCTCATTAATTATGGCCTTATTTTATGGGGGCATGCAGAGTCAGCTGAGATATTTCTGAAACAGAAAAAGGTGATAAGGATATTGGCAGGAGCTAAGATCACACAACATTGTAAACCACTTTTTGTTAAGCTTAGACTTTTAACTTTATATAATTTATTTATTTATCTTTGTCTAAAATATGTTAGGGCCAATGTAAATAATTTTAGAACTCACAAAGATCTGCATAATTATGAGACTAGAAATAATACTCACCTCCTGTAGATTACATAAGTCTTTCACTGGATACAGGAATTTAGGTTTTACGTTTTTTAATAAGTTAAGTATTTATACTAAAGAGTTACCATTTGTAGATTATTGTTTTAGAGTTAAAGAGTATTTGCTGCAAAATCCATGTTATAGTTTGTCTGAATGTTTTAGTCTTAATAATGTCTGTTAGTTTTAAGTTTTTTATTTTAGTTTAGTTTAGCGTAAGATTTGACTGTGATATTTGTTTAATCATGTCACTTATAATTAAATTACTTGACAATTGTATGCATATTAATTTATGTTTCAAACAATAAAGACATTTATTTATTATTATTATTATTAAGTGACCATTGTAAATTACCGAAAACCAAAATTTACCATGTTTTTTGGGCTTCTTAGTTGAATGGCAGTGGTCTGGAGTCAATACGAGCACTCAAACTCAGGGTACCTGGTTTCAAATCCTGGTAGGGACGATAATATTTTATGTTTTTTTTACTTATTACAAGTTTACAACTACAAAATAATTCTGGCGCGGTGGTCCGCTATCGGGCGAATTTCATTTAGAATGCATGTTTCCGTGCTTAACAACCCATCTCTTGCTTAAGGTTCCGGTTCATGCTTTAGAACCTAAGCAGTTACTCAATTGTCAAGTACTGCTCGTAACTCATTTTGTCTGTATTTTTTAAAGGAAATGAGCTCGAACCTTTAAAGATAACTGACTAAGTTTTAAGATAAGTAACTAAGCTTTAAACTAGTACAAATAATAAATAGTGCATACTTCTAATTTAGAGGCATAGTTTTGTACAACCAACTGGATAATTATACGCAATAATCATAATATCATAATAATATCTTTATTTAATTTTACACAGTATTTCTTACAATTTTACAATAATTATACATCATGTTACTTATATTATTTTATTTTTATTTACACTTATGCTTATTTTTATCTGCTTTTATAATTACTTTTATATAATTTTTCTCAGTCTTCAAGAAGCTGTGCAGATAGAAGCTGAAGACTGTTATTATTCTATATTTCAATATATATACCTTATAATTTCTTTTTTTATCATCTATGTTATATAGTTTGTTATAAATTAGGCTATTTATTATTATTTTATTTAAATAATTAATTTTAATATTAATTTAATTTAATTTATTAGTTTATTTTTTTATTTAATCAAATATATTTAATATTTAATTTTATTTTCTAACTTATTTTATGTATAAAAAAAATTAAGTTTAATATGAAAGTTTAATAATAATAAGAATAAGTTTACCACTATAAACTAATTAAAAGCAAATTAAGAAATAAGTTTAAAGGATTTGATTGAACAGTACAAATTTCAATGAGAAAAAAAAGTAAATATGAAAAGTACAATTTGATAATATTTAAACAATTTAATTAAGTAATACAATAATAGTTAAATATGAATATGAAATATAAATTTTAAATCAAGCTAGTGACCTTTAATCCAAATATCTATTTCTTTCTTAAATTCGTGATACGCTTTAAGTTCTTTTATTTCTGTTGGCAAAGTGTTAAATAGTTTGGTGGCTGTATAGGTTGCGTGTTTTTGAGCAAATGTTGAATTAGTTTTGTGGCTGGGTAAGTCTCGTATCGTCTGTTGTCTGGTACAGTGGATGAAAGGTTGTTGAGACTTGAGACTCGCGTATCCTGAGACTTGAAAAATTGCAGAAGTATGCATTTCTTGTATAATTGGTTTATAGTCAGCACGGGGAAGTCTATAAAAAATTGTTCTGTCGAATAGTTTTTTGGTTTTTTTATTATTGTCTTTATGATATATTTCTGTGTTATTACCAAAGGGTTGAGAACTGTTGGGCAGGCACCTCCCCAGGCAACTATTCCATATTGTAGAATAGATTGTACAAGGCACAGTAAATATTTTTTAAAGTCTTATTGTCACAAAAGTCTCTGAGGATCTGAAAGTAGTAAATGAATTTCCGAAGTTTATTTGATAAGTAACTGACATGACTTTTCAAATCTAATCTATAATCTATCATAATTCCTAGGTATTTTGCATTTTCAACTTTATTATTTTTTTACAATGGCATTTATTTAATCTGCATTCCTCTATATTGCAATTGCAGGAATGAATGATCAGTTCCTTATTTATAGGCTGGTTTTTGAAAAGGCTATATAATAAGTTTTCTCCTCATTGAGGTATAATAAGTTTGAGTGCATCCATTTATTTATTAAGTATATTATTAAGTATAATCCTTTTGTTGCCTTTTCATAAACTTCCTTCCAGTTCGAACCTTGAAAATAAAGTACAGTATCGTCAGCAAAACCATACACAATACCTAGGTTTCCTAATACTTTGTACAAGTGATTAAAAATTTGGTTTAATAAATGTAAGATTGGTTAATCCTAAATTTCACGGACGTCAAGTAATTATTCAGATTGGGATTTATTTTCGAGTTTATTCTTAAAGTTTAATCATATGTTAAAGTGCCTTACACTCATGTCTCAGCAGCTGCCGCAAATACGAGATAGAACTCTAGTAGGGCGAAGTGTGCCATAATTGGGTCCCTGGCGTGGCATGGCATCCCGTAAACTCAAAGAGGGTCCCTGGCGTGGCATAGCGACCCGTAAACCCTCAGAGCGGTCCCTGGGGTGGTATAGCGTTCCGTAAACCGCAATATTTCATCTTTTAAGGTCACTGGCGTGGCACAGCGACCCGTAAACCTATATGGCGCTAAAGAGATGTAAGTGTTTGTGTAATTGTAAATACGTTAAAAAAATATATAAAAATACAAAAAATATAAAAAAACAAAAAAAATATATACAGGCGATATTTTTAAAGATGATAGTCGCCATAGTACAGTGCGAGGACGGGGCACTGTACACCTGTACACCTTCCCGATGTGTCTCCACCTTGACGTCGTGGGAAGGCTTTTTACTAAGAGAGACACACTTGAAAATCTAGGGTGGTCTTGTGGTAAAGTCCTACTACATCACACTTAAAAGGTAAGCCCCATCCAACATCTAACTATAAGCTGAGGACCTATTTTTTTATGCAAACATATTTAATGTTACTGTTATTACACTATGCAAAGCATAACAGAGTGGGTATAAGAATAAAACCATAAAGAGATGGTTGAGAAGGAGGAGGAGGAGGTGGTGATGGCGGTGGTTGAAAAGGAGGTGGTGGTGGTGGTGGTGGTGGCGTTGGTGGAGGTTCTCAGATGCCCCTTTTGTCCCTATTCACGCATCCAAAGGAAATTCGCAAGACATGCGGACCACCGCGCCAGAATTATTATTTATAACTCGTTAACATATAACATACATCCTGGTGTTTTTACAGTCCTAGTTAACTAAAAGCAATTAAATGTTTTGAAAAAAAATTAATAGAGTTGTGAAAACGTTACTTGAATATATTTTTGCATTGTCATATATCTTGTATAAAACTTAAAAATAGAATTTTTATATTTATTTATAGTTATTAACTTTAATTTAATGTTTCATCACATTTCTTATTTTTTACTTAACTTAATGTACTAACAACACAATTTTTATTTTACATGTGATCCTTTTATTTATCTTAATTTAACAACTTGCATGCTTTATAATATATTATTAACAATAATAATTACTAGAATATTTTAGTTAAATATGTATACCCACATAGCTCTGGAGTTTTCTTCCTATTATGTGGGTTAACCTTTCTATATTTTTTGATTTTGTGATTATTTATTTATTTAAATAAAGGAATTTAAAAAAAAAAGAAAAAAAAAACCAAAAAAAGAACAGTTAGAGAAGCGTTAAGTTATTTTTGCGTTGTAAGTTACTTTAGTTTGTGAATGTAAAATAAATTGTAGTTAATGTAACTAATGTAATGATTTGCTTCAAAACACAAAATATTACGAAGAAATTACAGTTAAAACTAATTATAAGTGGCCGCGTGGAGTTACTGTAAAGGCCTTAGACAATAATAAGTAAAATATAACACAGCGCTCTTTCATTTTAAAACATAACTATGTACCTACTTTGCTCTATTTAATTTAAGTCTGTATAATATACTAATTAAGTTGCCTTTCACTTATATACTAAACTATTTTTGTTTTCATAGTTTCAGTGAATAACTGAGTTAAAAGGGTAAAGTAGTATATATATGAATAATTAGGTAACCGTGTAAGAGATAAAAGGTGAGATAGAAAATAGTTCCCCCGTGATAGCATCTTAGTGATAACGGGAAACATATAAAATTTCCATCCAGCCGTAGGGGCTCACCTGTTGCTGAGTCATGTTTACCACCGCTATGCCATGCTTGTCTAACATGCACGTAATATGTTCAAACTTGCACAAACCACTTAGACTTTCTGCAATCCTTAACAAATAACTGTATCTATTTGAGATTCTTTTCTTGTTCTCGGTGTTTTCTATCGATTCACTTACTTACCTCTCTTTTTATTCCAGTTGTTAAACTATTCAAACTCGCTATTCATACTCCTATTTATTTACTTCTTTTTTTCATTTTGATTTTTTTTTTACTTTTACTCGTTTATACCGAAAATATATTGAAAAAGTTTTATGTTTGTACAAAAATTCGAACCCTACCTGATTTATCCGTGTTTTAAGACCTCATGATTGCTTTTCGCAAAGTAATCTGTTGTATGTTGTCTGTCTGTTGTTGTTTGTGAGTGTGTGTGTGTGTCTGGTATCATCTTTGTAAATGTATGCTAAAGAGTTATAACTTGGTATCAAAATCAATCTTTAGGACTAGTAGTGCTACTCTGAAAATATTTATATGACGTCATTAACTAACTATTAACTACTCATTAACTTACCTATTATTACTTATTAACATTACAAACCTTTAACTTCTGATAAACTACTATCATTAAGTAACTATCATAATTACTCAGTAATCAATTTTAAGTTTGAATATTTTGAGTACGAGCGATGCGAGTTGGATGAGATGAAGGAAAGTCCCATGTACCCCGTACCTGATTTCTTAAATCAACGTTTGCTTTTATAATTTCCTTCCTAAAAGTCATTGCATAACATAATTTAATTGAGTAATTTGTGACAATAGAATGAATCAAATGTTGGAGCATAATTATCTCTAGATGCACCGTTTGCATTCAAGGAAGATTTGGTCTTGAGGGAAGTATACTAATATAAGCAGACACACATGTACTTTTGAAACATGCATGGTACTTGCGTATATCTTATAATAAAAACGCCTCGGTTACGAACTTCCGAAAAAAACCCAAGTAATGCTTACAAACTAGGCATGCGAAAATCCTTATTATCCAAAAGAAAAAAAACTTCAATAAATTAATTAACTTTTTAGTAAATAATAAAAAAATCATTAGAATCTTAATCTTCTTTTTAGCATAATTAAGTCTCAGAATTTCAGTTAAAAATACTTTAAGAAAAGCTTGAAACAAGGAAACAGAAGAGAATTCTTTGAAATTACAAATAATTTGGCAACACTGCCATACTTGTGTGTATAGCAGTAAGGTTACTAAGGAAATAGCCGCTCATCCATGATATTTTAAGTACGCTTTACTTATTAGTATTAGTTTAAAATAAGAAGTTGCCCACTCCAAAGCAATGTATATTGTACAATGTTGTATTGTACAGGTAAGTATAGCAATTATTTAATATTAGCTGCAAGTTAAAGGTCTTAAGTGGTTTTTATGAAACTTATTAATATGTAGTAAAGTACTCAAAAGACCAGGTTCACAATAGACTTCCCGTTTCTACTTTCCTTAAAAGTTATACAAATATTTAATAGATGCATTTATTAGATGCTAACATTATGTATTTACAACATTATTATGTATATGTATTTACAAAATGCTTATATTCTTGAGAACATTGCTTATAATTTTGTATGATGTATTAATAAGTATAATATTGTTTGACATTCATATTAGTTCTATTATTTGACAGTTAGCTTTCAAGTTAAAGTCAAAAGTAG
The DNA here is from genome assembly GCA_018340805.1 of Microvelia longipes. NCBI lineage: Eukaryota > Metazoa > Arthropoda > Insecta > Hemiptera > Veliidae > Microvelia > Microvelia longipes. The sequence goes on along the minus strand of JACMZG010001893.1, from coordinate 34,894,444 downwards.
AATCTTAATCAATTGTGGGGTCGGTCTGAAAGAACCTTTACATTCTTAAGCAAAGTAGCGATTATTCCGACTCAAATTATTTTTTATTTCTCAATGTTTTAACAAAGATTAGTATTTGACGTTAGCTTCGAAATTTTAAATTGATACAATCATGTCCTGAGTATGGCGTGATTTATTGCAACATAAAAGAAACAAAACCACAGCACTGGAATCTCAATAAAACAAATCGGATTAGTGTTTATAGTTTGATCATTTATTTCTAGCCTGATTGCACTAACGATCAAACGATGATAAATAAATTATAAATGTATAAGAAGTTTATTGTTTGACCATTTCTTTCTGTTCTTATTAGTAGTTAAGTCTGATCATTTCTTTTTACCCTGATCAGTGCTTATAGTGTAAACACTTTCTAGTCTGACTAGTGCTTGTAGTTTCATTCTTTCTTTTTACCCTGATCAGTGCTTATAGTTTAAACACTGTAGTTTTCATCAGTGCTATAGTTAAACATTACTTTCTAGTCTGACTAGTGCTTGTAGTTTCATTCTTTCTTTTTACCCTGATCAGTGCTTATAGTTTAAACATTCCTTTTTCTTCATTCTTCTTAATCCCTGATCAGTGCTTATAGTTTAAACATTCCTTTTTTGACTAGTTGCATTAATGATCATACACCATGATAAAGAAATAATAAGATATAAACCCTTTAAGGTTTGCTTCTAGCGAATTTCCTTTGGGAATTCGCCTAATGGGATAGGCATTAACCCTATAGGTTAACCCGGTTTGCTGAGAAAATTTTAAAAAATCAGCAAAATTCAGACTTAATATTTTTCGCCGCGAAAAAGGCCAATATTTATGTTTATTGAGACGCTAAATCGAATGAAACCGAAGTCGATACGACAACTCTAAGTGACCAAAAAGTTGAAAAAACGATTAAATTTACGGTCGTTAAAAATTAAATTTCGAGTGGGGTGTCGTTTTCAATGTTTTTTGGGCCTCTGAGTTGAGTGGCAGTTGTCCGGAGTCAATAGGACCACTTAAACTCAGGGTACCTGGGTTCACATCCTGGAAGGGTCGATAATTTTTTATCGTTTTTTTACTTAATATAAGTTTACAATTAGAAACTAATTCTGGCGCGGTGGTCCGCATGTCGGGCGAATTTCTTTTGGATGCGTGTTTCCGTGCTAGTTTTGGTATTAATTACACTTAGTCACTTTTTAAAAAATACTAAACTTTATTAATACACTTAACAAGTTGTCACAATGAAATATTAAGAACAAATACAACGTGTTTAACCAAAGTACTCATATTTATAACTTATTCTAGCTGAGGTGTTAGATCCTTAAGATACTAGATCAGCATTATATCAGATTATAACTCCTCCCGTCTTAGAGGCAAGTCCTGATCCTGAAAGTGTTGAAGGATCTTGGAGTTGATTATTATGTCTATTAAGTTTAGTTTTGGTTAAACGCTTTTAAATACAAAAAGTACAAACATATTGATATAACAGCTAAAATTACAATTACATATAAAATTAATGTGTATACATCTACTCTGTTGAAGTTTATGCCAGTTGACAAACTAGATAACACAGTTTTTTGATAATTTATTTATCACTGATTTGGCTAATTTTTAGATTTACAGGTTCTAATGTTTGCTCATTTATAATACTCATTTGATCTGAGTTATAAGAGACATTTATTGTGGGCAAGTTTAGATGTATACTATCTATTAAATTATTATAAGAATTAGGATAAGACTTTAATACATAATTTTCTACATCTACTTGACAATTTTCTTCTATATCTAAACTAAAGTCCCTTCTAAAAAATAAGATTCTTTATTATTTGGACATTTCTCTACAACTACTATTTTATTAGGAACTATTACTAACCATTTTCTTTCGTCTAGTTTATTGACTAAAACACTTTTAATATTCATTTTAGATACTACACAGTTACGTGTCGGTGTATGTTGTATTAAATTAATCTCGCAAATATCGTTTTCTTTGTTTAATTTACGAGGGAACAAGTCACAACAAATGAAATGGTTTGATGAGATTTCACGACAATTGTCATGGAATTAAATTGAATGTAGTGATTGGCGTTAAGAAGTAGGTAATTGGATGAAGGTATTATAGATTCATAGTGGTTAGGCTTTTTTATTGGGGTAGGAAAGAGTTTATAATAATGATAAGGATTATTTTGGACTATAGGTATTTCGAATATAAATATAATTTTATTTTGTTTACTATAACCTTTTATTGATATTATTTTTTCAAACTGTAGAATATTTTCTATAGTGGGTTCGAAAGGGAAAGAAGAAGAGTGATCAAGGATCTTTGATATGTTACTTATTTTTGATAACAGTAAATGTGGATTTACCATAGAGTTATGCAATGTATTAATTTTTGCAAAGGAAACAGCTACTTCAATCCGTTCTAATGAGTCATAGATGGCTTGGAAGCCATTTAATATCTGTTGCATAATAGTCTGATAACCGAAATGATGACAGAGTGACTTATTCATTCTGTCGTTAAATGTGCTTAATTTGTGTTTCCAGAACCAGCTGGTTTCTATATATTGTTTTTATACCTTTTTGAAATTCTTGTGTAGTGTTTTCAAATAATGTCATTTGAAGTGATAACGCATACTTTATTTTATCTTGGTTATTAGAGAGGTCAGTTATCTGTTGATCGTATTTAACTGCGTCTGAATGATCAAGTTACCTGTGATTGATTTTATTATTGTTCCTAATCCATTAATTAACCCTCTTTTATTCCTAGTTTTAGTTAAAGGATTTAATTGACTAATTTGATCTTCTATCTTTGAATTAATGAATTTATAAGTTTAATAAATTGTCATTATTGTTTATGTAAACAGTTCCTTCAGTAAGTCTTTTGACGTCATGGAATGATTTGACTAGGATTTGGAATTCATCTATAACTTGTTGAATATCATACACCTGAACGAATTTCCATTTGTCCGTCACTAGTTTAGCTTGTCCTAATTTTAAAGGTAATAGTCCTGGGTTGTCCTTTACGTCTGTTCTAACTGTTCGTCCCTTGGTTTGTCTGAAACATCAGGTTTTCTTAATTCGTTAATATGGACTATTAGTGTCTTATTATTATTTTTATTTCTAATTTGTACTCTATTCCGGCTTAATAGATTAACTATTTCGTATGGTCCTAAGAATCTGTTACTTTTCTTATTTCTACGTTTTGGGTTCACTTTAAAAACAGTTTGGCCAATATAAAAATTTGGATTTTGTTCTCCTTGTGTGTTTGTTTTCTTAGCTAATCTAGTTTTATCTGCGATTAGCTTATCTCTAACCTCTTTATAAACGTTTTCAACCTTTTTCTTATGTTCTTCCACATAGTTTGAATAAAATGATTGAGGTAAATATAGTTCATGTGGATCTCTTAGGTCTGGGTGCCCGTAAACTAGGTCTAATGGTGTAAAATAGTTGTCGAGCAAATAGAACCATTGTAAGCAATAAGTGCATAGTTCATTAGATCTCCGTTTGTATCCGGATTTGATTCTTTGATAAGTCTTAAATGTTCGATAATGGTACTGTGAAATTTCTCTATCATTCCGTTTCCCTCATGATGGTTGGGCGTAGTAAAATGAACGGTTATTTTGTGAAGTTTTAAAAGGTCTTTAACCACCAAATTATTAAATTCAGAACCGTTATCTAGAACAAATCGTTTTGGTATTCCGAAACACGAAAAGAACTTTATGAATGCTTGCTTATGTGAATAGCACTTTTACTTTCAACACATATTGCTTGGGCAAATTTACTAAAAGCGTCTACCAGAGTGAGGTAAATTTACCATCGTATATAAACGTATCACAATGCACTAGTTCAAAAGGTTTTGACGCCGTTTCTGTTAACATCATAGGAACATAAGGTCTTTTCCTCGCGTATTTAGCTTTTTTACAAGTTTCGCAATTGTTGATTATGTCTGTTATCAGCCGTTTCATTCCTTTCCAATAATATCTTCTTTTCAAAGCTGAGAGAGTTTCGTTTATTCCCCTATGGTTGGTTTACCGCAATGGTAATCATTAACTAGAGTTATTCTTTCTTCTTCGTCTATTACATTATTAATAATTTTGTACATTTTATAAGTTTCGGTCCGTCAACAGAGAACGTCTTCAGTGTATTTTACAGAAGTCTTTTAAATTTTCGTCTAAAAAATATATAGTACGTGGTACCTGGGGCTGTATATTGTTTCAGGAACTCTGTAATTATTTGTTCGTTATTATCCCAAGGAATTTTATTTTGGTCAGGTTTTTCCGTCAATATTTTCTATTTTCACGTCCAATTAGGGGTAGACATTTCGGTTGGATGATAATTTGGTTATTTTATCATTAATTATATCGTCTAATATTTGTATGCCCTCATTGGTTCTGTCTTCGCAAGTATGTTGTGTTTCTAAGGCTTCGCTATTTTCGTCTACTGACATCATAGAGTTATTAGGTTGTTCGTTTTGAGTATTGCTTAGTTCATTGGTAATTGTTGGCTATTGTCTTCGTTATCATCGTCAAGGTGTTCATTTAGGTTTTCGCAAAATGTTCTTAGATATTCAGCGGCGTTAAAGTTACTGTCTCCAACGTAATTATGAGTGCTGTCAGCTGTGTCCGCGATAGATTCGTTATCGATAGCGTTGATTTTAATTCTAGATAAACAGTCTGCATTTGTGTTTGAGAACCTTTTTATAAATTATTTCATAGTCATACTCTTCAAGGCGTAGTCTCCATCTTACTAGTTTCGAGTTCGGTTCTTTCAGGTTAAACAACCAAGTTAGTGGTCTGTGGTCTGTGTAAATTTTAAATTTCCTACCAAAAATATAATGTCTAAAAGTCTTACAAGCGTAAACAATACTTAAACATTCCTTCTCTATAGTGCTGTATTTGCATTCGGATTCGTTTAAAGTCCTAGAAGCGTAAGCCACGGGCTATCGTTTGGAATGTTGCCTTGTGATAAGACTGCACCGATAGCAAAGTCGCTTGCATCTGTTGTTATGATAAAATCTTTATTAAAGTCAGGTATTGTAGTAGGGTCATTAGTCAGCAGGTTTTTACAAGTTTCAAAGCAGTTTATGTAAGCTGAGTCTTTTAAGTCAATTCTATTGTGTTTTTTAAGACATTGCGTCAAGGGTTTTGTTATTTTGCTGAAGTTCGGTATAAATTTTCTATAATATCCTAAAAGTCCAAGAAAGCTTTTTATTTCACGTGGTGTTTTTGGATTGGAAACTTTTTGATGGCCTTTATTTTTTCCGGATCTGCTTTAACACCGTGTGGGGTTACTATGTGGCCTAAAAATTTAACTTCTGTCTGAATAAATTCGGATTTGTCTAATTGTATTTTTAAGTTGTACTTTCTAAGTCGTTCGAAAACTCATTCTAAGTTTTTATGTGTTCTGTTAGATTAGTCGCAAATATGATGATATCATCGATGTATACCATACATTCGATTGATTAGTCCTGTCAATACGTTGTTCATAATTTTTTGGAAAGTGGAAGGGGCATTTTTAAGACCAAAAGGCATTCTTAAGAATTCGAAGTGTTCACTGTCAGTTGAAAAGGCAGTTTTAGGAATGTCTTCGGGATTAATCTCTACCTGCATGAAGCCGCTAGCAAGGTCTAGTGTAGTAAAATACATGGCTCTCCCTAATCTGTCTAAAATGTCATGGACCTGTGGGATCGGGTATTTGAAATCGATCGTTTTTAAGTTAAGAGCCCGATAGTCAACCACAATTCTCCACTTTTTAGCCCCGGAGGCGTCCAATTTGTTGCGAACTACCCAAATTGAGGAAGAGTAAGGGAATTACTATGTCTAATGATACCTTGTTCTAACATTTTATTAATTTGTTGTTCTACCTCTTGTTTATGAATAGGAGGGTATCTATAGAGTTTTGAGTGGATCGGTGTATCGGCAGTTAGTTTTATCTCATGTTGATTGCGTTAGTAAATGTAAGTGGTGTCCCTTCGCAATAAAATATATCTCGGTATTTATAACAAAGGTTTTCTATTGCTATTTTTTCTTCTTGATTACAATGAGATAATCTAAGCTTCTGGAGATTCATTTTTTGTTGTTCGTCGTTATCATTGATCTTGATATTATTACAACCTATTTTGGGTAAAGTTCTGTGTCTTCGTCTTTGATTAAANTTTGGCCAATATAAAAATTTGTATTTTGTTCTCCTTGTTTGTTTGTTTTCTTAGCTAATCTAGTTTTATCTGCGATTAGCTTATCTCTAACCTCTTTATAAACGTTTTCAACCTTTTTCTTATGTTCTTCCACATAGTTTGAATAAAATGATTGAGGTAAAAATAGTTCATGTGGATCTCTTAGGTCTGTGTGCCCGTAAACTAGTTCTAATGGTGTAAAATTAGTTGTCGAGCAAATAGAACCATTGTAAGCAATAAGTGCATAGTTCATTAGATCTCCGTTTGTATCCGGATTTGATTCTTTGATAAGTCTTAAATGTTCGATAATGGTACTGTGAAATTTCTCTATCATTCCGTTTCCCTCATGATGGTTGGGCGTAGTAAAATGAACGGTTATTTTGTGAAGTTTTAAAAGGTCTTTAACCACCAAATTATTAAATTCAGAACCGTTATCTAGAACAAATCGTTTTGGTATTCCGAAACACGAAAAGTACTTTATGAATGCTTGGCTTATGTGAATAGCACTTTTACTTTCAACACATATTGCTTGGGCAAATTTACTAAAAGCGTCTACCAGAGTGAGGTAAATTTTACCATCGTATATAAACGTATCACAATGCACTAGTTCAAAAGGTTTTGACGCCGTTTCTGTTAACATCATAGGAACATAAGGTCTTTTCCTCGCGTATTTAGCTTTTTTACAAGTTTCGCAATTGTTGATTATGTCTGTTATCAGCCGTTTCATTCCTTTCCAATAATATCTTCTTTTCAAAGCTGAGAGAGTTTCGTTTATTCCCCTATGGTTGGTTTTACCGCAATGGTAATCATTAACTAGAGTTATTCTTTCTTCTTCGTCTATTACATTATTTAATAATTTTGTACATTTTATAAGTTTCGGTCCGTCAACAGAGAACGTCTTCAGATGTATTTTACAGAAAATACATCTGAACGTCTTTAAAAATAGTTTCGTCTAAAAAATATAGATAGTATGTGGTACCTGGGGCTGTATATTGTTTCAGGAACTCTGTAATTATTTGTTCGTTATTATCCCAAGGAATTTTTATTTTGGTCAGGTTTTTCCCGTCAATATTTTCTATTTTCACGTCCAATTTAGGGTAGACATTCGGTTGGATGATAATTTGGTTATTTTTATCATTAATTATATCGTCTAATATTTGTATGCCCTCATTGGTTCTGTCTTCGCAAGTATGTTGTGTTTCTAAGGCTTCGCTATTTTCGTCTACTGACATCATAGAGTTATTAGGTTGTTCGTTTTGAGTATTGCTTAGTTCATTGGTAATTTGTTGGTTATTGTCTTCGTTATTATCGTCAAGGTGTTCATTTAGGTTTTCGCAAAATGTTCTTAGATATTCAGCGGCGTTAAAGTTACTGTCTCCAACGTTATTATGAGTGCTGTCAGCTGTGTCCGCGATAGATTCGTTATCGATAGCGTTGATTTTAATTCTTGATAAACAGTCTGCATTTGTGTTTTGAGAACCTTTCTTATAAATTATTTCATAGTCATACTCTTCAAGGCGTAGTCTCCATCTTACTAGTTTCGAGTTCGGTTCTTTCAGGTTAAACAACCAAGTTAGTGGTCTGTGGTCTGTGTAAATTTTAAATTTCCTACCAAAAATATAATGTCTAAAAGTCTTACAAGCGTAAACAATACTTAAACATTCCTTCTCTATAGTGCTGTATTTGCATTCGGATTCGTTTAAAGTCCTAGAAGCGTAAGCCACGGGCTTATCGTTTGGAATGTTGCCTTGTGATAAGACTGCACCGATAGCAAAGTCGCTTGCATCTGTTGTTATGATAAAATCTTTATTAAAGTCAGGGTATTGTAGTATGGGGTCATTAGTCAGCAGGTTTTTACAAGTTTCAAAGCAGTTTATGTAAGCTGAGTCTTCTAAGTCAATTCTATTGTTTTTTAAGACATTGCGTCAAGGGTTTTGTTATTTTGCTGAAGTTCGGTATAAATTTTCTATAATATCCTAAAAGTCCAAGAAAGCTTTTTATTTCACGTGGTGTTTTTGGGATTGGAAACTTTTTGATGGCCTTTATTTTTTCCGGATCTGCTTTAACACCGTGTGGGGTTACTATGTGGCCTAAAAATTTAACTTCTGTCTGAATAAATTCGGATTTGTCTAATTGTATTTTTAAGTTGTACTTTCTAAGTCGTTCGAAAACTAATTCTAAGTTTTTTATGTGTTCTGTTAGATTAGTCGAAAATATGATGATATCATCGATGTATACCATACATATTCGATTGATTAGTCCTGCCAATACGTTGTTCATAATTTTTTGGAAAGTGGCCGTGGCATTTTTAAGAAAAGGCATTCTTAAGAATTCGAAGTGTTCACTGTCAGTTGAAAAGGCAGTTTTAGGAATGTCTTCGGGATTAATCTCTACCTGCATGAAGCCGCTAGCAAGGTCTAGTGTAGTAAAATACATGGCTCTCCCTAATCTGTCTAAAATGTCATGGACCTGTGGGATCGGGTATTTAAAATCGATCGTTTTTAAGTTAAGAGCCCGATAATCAACCACAATTCTCCCTTTTTAGCCCCGGAGGCGTCCAATTTGTTGCGAACTACCCAAATTGAGGAAGAGTAAGGGGAATTACTATGTCTAATGATACCTTGTTCTAACATTTTATTTATTTGATGTTCTACCTCTTGTTTATGAATAGGAGGGTATCTATAGAGTTTTGAGTGGATCGGTGTATCGTCAGTTAGTTTTGTCTCATGTTTGATTGCGTTAGTAAATGTAAGTGGTGTCCCTTCGCAATAAAATATATCTCGGTATTTATAACAAAGATTTTCTATGGCTATTTTTTCTTCTTGATTACAATGAGATAATCTAAGCTTCTGGAGATTCATTTTTTGTTGTTCATCGTTATCATTGATCTTGATATTATTACAACCTATTTTGGGTAAAAGTTCTGTGTCTTCGTCTTTGATTAAATCTACTATTAGGGGTTTTATGAGTTCTAATACTTCGGTTTTGTCATTATAATTAAATATACTTGTCATAGCGTAGAAGTTATCTATTTTAACTAAAGCTTCCGGCATTATTACGCCTTCTTTAATCTTTAAATGTGGCAGAATTCCTAGGCCAGATTTTGTATTAACCGGTATCTTAATAATTTTTTGTATATTAGGCGGGATTGAGTAGGTCATTAATGCAGGCATGTTATTACCATATATTATAGGTATTTTTGTCCTATAGGTGTAATCAAGTATTGCTTTGCCATATCTATACTAGCATTTAATTTTTTTATTAAATCAATCCCAATTATTCCGTCAAAATTGTCATCAAAATTAAATAAGAAAAATGTGTGGTTCTGGTTTGGTAATTCTAAGGATGGAAATATAGGAATTTCAGTAATATCGTCGTGTATTGATGTGTCGTGAGCGGTTTGAATTTTGAATTTCTTTTTAAAAATGCAAGTTGGGTAAAATTTCTGGGCTATTTCTGGTTTTAAAAGGCTTTTTGCACTGCCGGTGTCTATTAAAAATTTTGCGTTTAATTCTGGAATATTAATGTATGGTAGGTCTTCCAGATAGCAATTAACCTTTATTAACTCTTCTTCTCCTGAGAGGCTGATTCCCGGAAAAAAGAATTATCCGTATTACTAGAATTTTGAGATGTTAAAATTGAATTTTCAGGGCTTTGAATGACTACTGGGTCTAAACATAAATTTTGAAAATTATTTTCTAAGTTATTTTGGTCATTTTCGTACGAGGAATTATCATCAAACGTTATCGTGTCGTATCCTGAATATTCTCCTTGATAATAGTAATTGTCATAGTCGTTGTACGTTAAAGGAGTTTCAGTATTGTCTGGCAAGCCAGTAATGTTCTGCGTAAAGAGTCTAGTATTAGTGGAAATATCCATAGGAGTTGGGGTAAACTGATTTGATGGTTTATTTTGAGGGTTATATGCATTATGATGTTGTCTCAAGTTAATATTTTGGGACATGGGCCTAGGTTGAAAATTTTGCGGGTTTATATGCTGGGTAGGTCTTTGTATATTTTGTGCATTGTTCGGGAAATTTGGCCGTACCTGATGATGTTGATATCTTTGATTATTATAATATGAAGGACCGGGAAGGTTAGGGTATTGGAAAGGTATTCTAGGCATATGCGTTTTGTTTAAAGGGCGGTTAGTGTTGAACGCTGGTTGATTACTTGAGGGTGTTATCCTGGGTAAAGGAGTATAGGAAGAAAAGTTAAGTGTATTACATTGTCTTGATGCATAGAGAAAATTATTTTCTTCTATCACCAGACTCATGGCTTTTTCAAGGGAATCGGGGTCTCTAAGTCTTATATTAGTTTGCAGAGCAGGAGGAAGTCCTCTAATATAAGTTCTTAAAGCTAAATCACTATAACTTTTCATTCTAATTAAATTTCTCTGCAGCATCTATCTCGTCCATTGAGTTTAATTTTGAGTTTATTAAACTCCTGGCATCTTGGCACCTTTCACCAAATTTATATGGTGTTTCATCCTTTTTTGGTCTTAGGACAAGTAAATCTTGAATAAGGCACTCAAGATTTCTTTGGTCACCAAAGGATTTTAATAATAAGTCTTTGATTTCGTCCCAAGAGTTAAGCTCAGTCCGAGATCCTACGAGAATAAGAGCTCGATCTTTTAGCTTTCCCAACAAAGCTCTCAAAATAAAATTATTTATAACAGTGTTATCAGTCGTAACAAATTGAGCAATTAAATTATTGGCATTATTCAAAAATACTGTTAAAGTGTGAGGATTACCATCATATGGTGGGATGGAATCAAGATACAGTTTAAGTAATTGATAATCGATAGGCATGGTTGCAGTATTAGTTCCTGATAAATTAGATGCCTGGTTTAAATTATTATAATTATTAATTTGATCTTCAATATTTAAATTAAATCCACTAAATAGATCTGATAGATCGTTCATAAATACCTATCAATATTTATTGTATTTATACAATAATTTTATCTATACTATTATGTATTATTTTATTATATTATTATTATTTATTTATTATATTAACTCAGAGATATTAGCGATGTTTGTCTAATATCTTTTGTTAATTAAGTTTTATTAATTATTCTTTGTTTTTATGAATTTTATATATTCTAAAACAATATGCACTCTATTCAATATATTTTTTGTTTCAATAAAATTTTATGACTTACGAAACTACTACTAATACTAAGATGTAGATGACTGCTAAGCTACTGCGATTGAGGTTAACCATCTTCTAACATCTAAAGAAGTTCCAGAATTTTCGGCGATGCTGTCCTATATGTTCTGTTCTTCTTGGTACAACAATTAGCGATTAACTGTCGGGTAAAAGTTTTAACACTTCACTGGATTTAAGTTCGTCTGGTTATTAATGATTGAAATCAAAATTGATTGGAAATCAATCGATTACTTACGATAATTACACAACCAATTAACCAGTCCTACAGACTGCGCCAGTTTTGGTATTAATTACACTTAGTCACTTTTTAAAAAATACTAAACTTTATTAATACACTTAACAAGTTGTCACAATGAAATATTAAGAACAAATACAACGTGTTTAACCAAAGTACTCATATTTATAACTTATTCTAGCTGAGGTGTTAGATCCTTAAGATACTAGATCAGCATTATATCAGATTATAACTTGCTTAACAACAATCCTGGTTGGAATCATAATTTTTATAGTTTTTTACATTATATATGTTTACAACTACTAAGCTTAAAGATAAGTAACTAAGCTTTAAACTAGTGCAAATAATAGTGCGTACTTCTAATTTTAGAGGCATAGTTTTGTACAACAACTGGAATAATAATGCGCATTTCCTTTGGAAAATACAGACAAAATGAGTTACAAGCAGTGCTTGACAATTGAGTAACTGCTTAGGTTTTAAAGCATGAACCGGAACCTTAAGCAAGAAATGGGTTGTTAGCACGAAAACACGCATTCTAAATGAAATTTGCCCGACAGCGGACCACCGCACCGGAATTATTTATTTAGTAGTTGTAAACTTATATAATGTAAAAAACTATAAAAATTATTCCAACCAGGATTGTTGTTAAGCACGGAAAGATGCATCCAAAGGAAATTCACCCAACATGCGGACCACCGCGCCAGAATTATTTTGTTGTTGTAAACTTATATTAGGTATAAAAAACGATAAAAATTTATTGTCCTTACTAGGATTTGAACCCAGGTACTCTAGGTTTGAGTGCTCGCATCCAAAGGAAAGTCGCCCGACATGCGATCCACCGCGCCAGAATTATTATAAATTGTATTGAGTTATGCAATCAAATGATTTACCCGGTAGAACCGTTCTAACTATGTATAAGTAGTGTTAAAGAGAATAATTTGCTGAAATATTCTTTGTTCGTTACTATCTCTAACATTTCTAATACAATTAGGAGGTCGTCAGACTGTAGGTCACACAAAGCGAACATAATAACGGATAAAACACGTTAAATTTAATTAATTTTGTATTATACTCGTATATTTATGTTATGCATAAATTTATCAAATTTTATTTCATGTCAAGAGCATCGTTTTTTTTATTTTAGAAAAAAAACACTAATGCAAGATAATATGTAATGCAATTTGAACAAAACAATAATATAATATGGATAATATATATATATATATATATATATATTATATATATATATATATATAATATTATATAATATATATATATTAATATATATATATATATATATATATATATATATATATTGTATATATATATATAATATATAACATATTATATAAATTTAATTAATTTTAGAACACATACAGATGCAATTTGCGTATGTGTGAAATATTTGTATACATAGTGTGAGGACTAAGTAATAAAGAAAGACTATGTTTGATAAATAGGAAGGGCTGTGTATACCGAGGCAGGGAAAAAAACCTTTGCGAGAATGAATCATTTTTACTGTGAGTTAAGAGCTGGCTGACGTTCAAACGGTCACTTCTACCTAACTAGATAAACCAAGAAAAAACTCACGCAACTCTTCAATAAAACACCACACCACTCATCGCTTAGCTTTTTTCATCTTTTTTTAGAATTTTTATAGGAAGAAAAAAGTGAGAAAAAAATACCAAGAATGACTCAAGTAATAAATTTAACATGTTTCCCGTGATTTTTCAGCGAAAAAATACAAATCAATGCCGCAATAAAATTACAAATATAAATTATAATTTAAATATTCGAAGTTTTGGTTTAAAATTATTACCAAATTTAGTTTACAAACGGTGTCTAAAATATAGCCTAGTATGGTGTCTAGATTATAGCCTAGTACAGTGTCTAGGCCTAGTACGTGTCTAATATAGCCTAATACGGTGTCTAGATATAGCCTAGTACGGTGTCTAGATTATAGCCTAGTACAGTGTCTAGAATATAGCCTAGTACGGGTCTAGAATATAGTCTAGTACGGTGTCCTAGATGTACCTAGTACGGTTTAGAATATACCCTAGTACAGTGTCTAGAATATAGCCTAGTACAGTGCTTAGAATATAGCCTAGTACGGTGTCTAGAATATAGCCTAGTACGGTGTCTAGAATATAGCCTAGAGCCTAGTACAGTGTCTAGAATTTAGCCTAGTACAGTGTCTAGAATATTGCCTAGTACAGTGTCTATATAGTACAGCTGTAGAATTAAGGTAGTACGTGTGGTTGATTTTAAGTAAAATCATTTTTTAATGTGTGCAATTTAGAGATTAGTATTTTTTGTGGACGCTAGATTGCAGTAGTAACTAGCCCCGTCCAGTGGCGCGCTCCCTGGTAAGCGGCCAACCTAGATAAACTTTAGTTTGAAAATTAACGAATCAGTGTTACGTTGTCCGTTGTGAAGGCCCTTGCTAAAACCGCCCTCGTAATTTTAGCAAACCTACATCCTCTTTATTTCTTGTGTGTTAAAAATATCTCCTGTGCGTCCAAATCGGCCACCGGAACGTGTAAATGTGCCGTAAGTGTACAGTGCAAATTATTCAATTCAAAAACTACATTTTATCTTATAACTGGAGCAGGACAAGGCATCCCCGGCCGGGGTCGGAGAGCTCTCCCATCAACAGCATTTTAATACAGTCCGAATCGAAGGTAATCGTCAATTATATTAATCTCTTAATTAATTGCACACCTTTAATATATTTTGTTTGTGTTGGAACCAGTGCGGTGTCCCGCAGGTTATTGTTTAAAAACGCCACCCTTGGCTTTACAATAATCGTCCATAATTTGGTCTCTTCTCGTTGGATATTAGTTTTCGCGCGTAAAATCTTTGTTATAAATAATTTTAACTTTATTACGTTGAACGTATCTTTTATAGTTAAAAATATCCAGTTATTATAGTTTAGGGTCAAAGGTAAATTCCAATAAATATCCTAATCCTATACTTCCTTTATTCCATCTACTCTGGCTACCCGTGCTATCCCCACTTCTCTATCTAGCTGTGTCGTGAGCTATACGTATCTCACCCTAGTGAGAGTATATCACTATAGTGACTCAACTCACCCTACTCTACTCTACATGCTGTATCACTCTACTGTGGAACTTCCCCGCACCCCGCCTCTCCAGTACCCTGTGTCATACAATACATCAGCTGTTTTCTGTTTACCTGTGCTGCCGTTCTATTCATTTATCTCACTTATCTTATTTAATTTATTATTTTTATTTTGCTTCACGTTATTACTTACTTTTCACTATGCCTCCACCCACAGGCACCGGTGAAAAAAGCCCTAGTGCTAATAGGACTAGAATTATAAAATTGACTAAAAAGAAAGAAACCTACTTTATTCGTGTTCAGCAAACTTATGACTGTATCAAATCCGTTGATACTGATCCTAAAGTTAAGGAAACCTTCATAGGTAGATGCGCTACGTTAGATAAAACATTAGTTGATTTTAATTCAGTATTAGACGAGATAAATGAACTTGAGTTACGTGAAGACCCTGAGTATGACCCAGATTATAGTGCTATCTGCTGTTGACGAGTTAGTTGGTCATATTCTAGTCAAAAGGCTGAAATCACAGCACAAAAAGTTGCAACACCAGCTGTTTCGAAAACCTCTGCTTCGTGCACCTCGCCAGCTCAGTCTCGTTTTAATTTGTTATTACCGCCCTTAGAAATTAAGCCCTTTAATGGTGATATTTCCGATTGGCCAAGGTTTAAAAATATGTTTACCTCGTTAATAATTAATGACAAAGTTTTAACAACCTTTCAAAAATCGCATTACTTGCATAGTTATTTAGCAGACCCTGCTTCCCGTGTCGTTAAAGCTTACCAAGCTTCATGTAACTTTGAATTAGCATGGCAAGCTCTGGTTAAGAGATACGAATCCGATCGTATTTTAGCCAATCACTACGTGCAAGAAATTTTAAAACCTGGTGATAACCCTCCTTCTCGACCTACGTTAGTTTCTCTTCAGGCATTTCTGAGTAAAGTTGGTGACAACATAACCAGTTTGAAAGCTGTTGGTATTGTTGATTTAGCAGATTTTCTTCTGTATAGCATGTCTATTCGTCAGCTTGACGCTCAGACCCGTCAAGAGTTTGAACTTGAATATTCTGATGAGTCATTTCCATCCTGTAATGACTTAATAAAATTTGTGAATAAACGTTGTAGAATGTTTGAGCTATCAGCCTCTGATGCTCCCCCCACCACTTCCAGCTCAAATTCAACTCAAAATAAAAAGAGTATTAACTGCAAGAGTGTTAGTGATAAGCCTAAATCTAATAAACAAATAGTTCTTTCAACTAAATTAGATAGAGCTCCCTTGAGCCCTCCTGCTTCAAATAGTGATAACGCTAGTGTTGAGCGTTTTAACAAAGTGTGCTCTCTCTGTTCTCAGCAACAGACACATCCTTTGTATCGGTGTCCTGTTTTCATAAATAATAAAACACCTAGCGAGCGTAATGCTTATATTAAAGAAATACGTGGGTGTTTTAACTGTTTACAAGTTAAAAAGCACACTGTTAGCGACTGCCCGTCCAACAGAACGTGCTCCAAGTGTTCAAAAAAGCACCATTCTTTGCTGCATTTCCCCAGAAATGGTGATATTATTGATAATAAAAATGTTAAAGTTAAAAATTCTTCTCTGAGTGGTGACGAGTAAGAAGAATGAAACAAGTGTCCCCACCCCTCCACCGCTCCCTGTAGTACTATCATGTAATACAACCTCCGCTTTATGTGATCAAATGCTTAAAACTAGTAATGTTAGTTCTTATACTATTTTGTTAGGTACAGCTATAGCTCAGGTACGAAATTCTTCTGGCCGTTTTGCTCTTAGACTGCGGATCGACGTCAAGTTTAGTTACAAAAGAATTTTCTCAAAAACTTCAACTTCCTGTTCGTGAATGTAAACAGCGTTTTACAGGTCTTAATGACGTGCATGTAGGTGAAGCTAGTGGTATTGTTTCATGTATTATAAAACCTAAGCTCTGTACTCATCCTCAGATTAATGTAGATTTATTTGTGGTCGATAATCTACTTGAAAATGTTCCCTCGGCTGTTATACCCGCTCATATCAAAACTTCGTTGTTGAAGTATAACTTAGCTGACCCGGAGTTTGATCAACAAAGTCCATTACATATCGTTATCGGTTGTGATCTGTTTTGTAGAGTTCTTGCCCCTCACTACCAAGTAGAGTCTTCTCATAAGGACTTTATTTTGTCTACAGTTTTCGGTGAAGTAGTGATGGGACCTGTCCCTTCAGGTACTCAAAACAAAGTTAGTAATGTAGTTGCTCTTACTACTACTCAAAATAGTCCTATATCTAGTGATTCTGAGCTTCATAAAAATGTTGAAAAATTTTGGGAGAGTGAAGAGATTTATTGTGCTAAACCACGTGACCCTAGTGACGTGTATTGTGAAGACCAGTTTGTTAGTACTCACCGTAGAGACGCTACCGGACGTTATATTGTTAGACTTCCCTTCAAAGCTGACCCAGAACGACTTGAGTTTCCTGGCTCATATGCTTTATCTCTTCAGCGATTTTTATCTCTAGAAAGACGTGTTAATCGTGAACCCTGTTAAAAAATGTTTGTTTTGATTTCTTACATGAATATTTGAGACTTGGTCATATGGACTTAGCTTCTGTTAGTGGTAAGTGTTATATACCCTACTTCTGTGTATTCAACCCCTCCTCTCTTACTACTAAGGCAAGAATTGTATTTGACGCTAGTGCAAGTAAAACCGACCCTTCATTAAATAATATGCTTTATGGAGGACCTAAACTGCAAAAAGATATTAGTTTTATTATTGTGAAATTTCGAACTCATCGTTATGTGTTTACGTGTGATATGGAGAAAATGTACCGACAGGTGTTAGTCGATGAACGTGATTGTGCTTTTCAACATATTTTGTTTCGTGATGACCCTTCTAAGCCTTTACAAGACTTCCAACTTAAAACTTTGACGTACGGCTTAACCGTCCGCGTTTTTGGCACAAAGAGTTGTCCTTCAACTCGCCCAAGATGAAGGGCATAAATATCCCTTAGGTGCTCTATCTTTAAACGAAGATAGGTACATAGATGATTATTTATGTGGTCATAACGATTTAGGTGCTTTAGTTGACTTAAAAAATCAATTATGTGCAATATTAAAGAGTGCAGGTATCTCTCTCAACAAGTGGAGTAGCAACTCAGAAGAGTTTTTAAATCATCTCCGCGATGAAAGTGATATAAACAAGCCCTTAGTGATATGTGACGAGTCTAATACATCAGTAAAGGTTTTAGGAGTTATGTGGAATCCTTCTACTGATTCCTTTGTGCTTAAAATAACCTCACCTCCCTCATTGTGCACAAAACGCTCAGTTTTATCTACAATAGCTAAATTTTTTGATCCCTTAGGTTTTGCTGCACCCTTAATCTTTAAACTCAAATGTTTTCTTCAGCAACTGTGCAAAAATAATTTTTCGTGGGATGATAAACTTCCGCCCGTTTATTGTGATGTTTGGAATCAAATATTAGACGAATTTCCAGTTCTTGTTAATATATCTATTCCTAGATATATTTTATCTCCTAATATAACTTCTTGTCATATTTTAGGTTTTTGTAACGCTAGTGAGCGTGGTTTTTGTGCTTGTGTTTATGTAAGGGTAGAAGATACATGTCGTACTGTTCAGTGTTCTCTTATTTTAGCTAAAACTGAGGTAGCTCCCTTAAAAGTGTTGTCAGTGCCTCGTCTTGAACTTCAGGGCGCAGTGTTGCTGTTATAACTTATTGAGTCTTTGCAACCAACTTTTCAGTACTTAAAACCTCAATCTATTTTTTTATTCTCTGCCTCATCAATCGTGTTGTCGTGGCTGCGTAAACCTGCGCATGTTCTTCAAACCTTCGTATCTAACCGTGTTCTAAAAGTGTTAGAACACACAGAGTTAAAAATGTGGTACCATATAAATAGTGAATTAAACCCTGCGGATATCGGTTCCCGTGGACTCACCCCGCAAGGCTTAGTCGATAGAAAAACATGGTTTAATGCTCCTCTGTGGTGTTATGAGGACATTTTATCATGGCCGTGTACTCAGTTGCCCCCTCCCTTGCAGGAAGAGCTACCAGAGATAAAAAATAGCCAACCAGTTTTACTTTCAAGTATATTTGATCAGTTAGAAGTACCTAATGATTTTTTAACTAATCTTACCAATCATTATTCATCGTTTTCTGTTTTACTAGGTGTGTACTGTTATATTCAACGTTTTACTACAAACTGCCGTGACCCCGCGTCTCGAGCCTCTAATAAGTTTCTTTCTATCACTGTTCCTGAACTCCGTAAAGCTGAAAAGCATTGTGTGCGTCTTGTTCAGCATGCTTATTTTAGTGAGGAAATTATACTACTTAAAAACAACAAAAGTTGTGGTAAACGATTTTTAAGTTTGTCTGTTTTCCTAGACTCAGAAGATTTTCTTCGTGTTGGTGGTAAGTTATCTAACAGCATACTAGGTTATGAAGCTAGACACCTCCTGTTGTTACCTAGTTCTTGTAACTTTACGCATATTTTGATCCGACATTATCATCGAATGTATGCTCATGCTGGACCTAGAGTTGTGCGAGCGCTTATCCTACGTACTTATTGGATAATTAACGCTCACAGTACTATACGAAAATGTATTCATCAGTGTTTAGTGTGTAACAAGTTTAGAGGCGCAACACCAAACCCACTTATGGGAAACCTTCCAAGCCCTCGTGTCGTTCCAAGTAAGCCCTTTACTCACGTGTGTGTTGATTTTGCTGGCCCTTTCACTCTCAAAGAGAGTTTAAGACGTAATGCTAGGACCTACAAAGCATACTTTGCTGTTTTCATATGTTTAGCCTCCAAGGCGTGCCATATTGAAGCGGTGACCAGTTTAACTGCTGTGGACTTCGTGCAATGTTTGCAACGCTTTATTTCTCGAAGAGGTCTCTGTGCGCACATTTACTGTGACCAGGGCACCAACTTCAAAGGTGCTTGTCGCCAGTTAAAAGAAGTGGAAGAGTTTCTTCGTTCTAGTTACACCCAAAATTGTTTGTTGTACGCGTTGTCTAAGCAACATGTTGAATTTCATTTTACGGTAGCTCATGCCCCGTTTATGAACGGTGTTAGTGAATCTCACGTCAAAAATATTAAATACCATATGTACCGTGAGGTAGGCGATAGAACACTTACCTTACCTGAGTTTATTACTTTGTTAACTAGAATCGAAGCCATTCTTAACTCGCGTCCTCTGTATCCGTTGACGTCATCACCCGATGACTACTCAGCTCTCACTCCCGGGCATTTTCTTGTTGGTGGGCCCTTGTTAGCCCTCCCTGAGGCTGATGTGCTAGATGTTGCCACCAATAGGCTGTCTAGGTGGGAGATTGTGAATCAGATCACCCAGCGTTTGTGGAAAAGGTGGCAGAACGAGTATTTACACACTCTGCAACAAAAGGCTAAATGGTTTGAAGGAGACAACAATATTGAGATAGGACAACTCGTCTGGATGAAAGAAGACAACACCTCCCGCTAACCTACCCTTTAGGTCGTGTAAAAGATGTTCATGTTGGAGCTGACGGTGTGGTTAGATCAGCTACTGTTTCTACTGCATCAGGTGACTACGGTAGACCGGTACGCAAGTTAGCCCCGCTCTTTCCTCCTCAAACTCAATAACCTTACCTAACCTTACCCTACCTTTTCTTTTCTCTTTTTTTTGAAGTTTAGCATTTCCTTTAGTTTTTTTCTCAAGTTTAACTTTAATTTATTTTGCCCCTTAAGTGTAACTTTAATTTTGTAGACCTTTCTTTTCTGAAGTGTTTTTTTTTTGTTATATCTTGGAAGACCGCGGTCTTCCAAGGCCGGCGGTATGGTTGATTTTAAGTAAAATCATTTTTTAATGTGTGCAATTTAGAGATTAGTATTTTTTGTGGACGCTAGATTGCAGTAGTAACTAGCCCCGTCCAGTGGCGCGCTCCTAAGCGGCCAACCTAGATAAACTTTAGTTTGAAAATTAACGAATCAGTGTTACGTTGTCCGTTGTGAAGGCCCTTGCTAAAACCGCCCTCGTAATTTTAGCAAACCTACATTCTCTTTATTTCTTGTGTGTTAAAAATACCTCCTGTGCGTCCAAATCGGCCACCGGAACGTGTAAATGTGCCGTAAGTGTACAGTGCAAATTATTCAATTCAAAAATTACATTTTATCTTATAACTGGAGCAGGACAAGGCATCCCCGGCCGGGGTCGGAGAGCTCTCCCATCAACAGCATTTTAATACAGTCCGAATCAAAGGTAATCGTCAATTATATTAATCTCTTAATTAATTGCACACCTTTAATATATTTTGTTTGTGTTGGAACCAGTGCGGTGTCCCGCAGGTTATTGTTTAAAAACGCCTACCCTGGGCTTTACAATAATCGTCCACGGTGTCTAGAATATATCCCAGCACAGTGTCTAGAATTTAGCCTAGTACAGTGTCTAGAATATTGCCTAGTACAGTGTCTAGAATATAGCGTAGTACGGTGTCTAGAATATAGCCTAGTACGGTGTCTAGAATATAGCCTAGTACTTAGAATATAGCCTAGTACAGTGTCTAGAATATAGCCTAGTACAGTGTCTAGAATGTAGCCTAGTACAGTGTTAGAATATAGTCTAGTACGTGTCTAGAATATAGCCTAGTACGGGTTAGAATATAGCCTAGTACATAGTGTCTAGAATGTAGCCTAGTACAGTGTTTAGAATATAGTCTAGTACGGTGTCTAGAATATAGCCTAGTACAGTGTTTAGAATATAGTAGTGTCTAGAATATAGCTAGTACAGTGTCTAGAATATACGGTGTCTAGAATGTAGCCTAGTACGTGTTAGAATATAGTCTAGTGTCTAGAATATAGCCTAGCCTAGTTTAGAATATACCCTAGTACAGTGTCTAGAATATAGCCTAGCACAGTGTAGTAGTCTAGTACGGTGTCTAGAATATAGCCTAGTACGGTGTCTTACTAGTATAATATACCTAGTACAGTGTCTAGAATATAGTACAGGTCTAGAATATAGCGTAGTACGGTGTCTAGAATATAGCCTAGTACGGTGTCTAGAATATAGCCAGTACGCTAGAAACTAGACAGTGTCTAGAATATTGCCTAGTACAGTGTCTAGATATAGCGTAGTACCGGTGTCTAGAATATAGCCTAGTACAGGTTTAGAATATAGCCTAGTACGGTGTCTAGAATATAGCGTAGTACGGTGTCTAGAATATAGCCTAGTACGGTGTCTAGAATATAGCCTAGTACAGTGTCTAGAATATGCCTAGTACAGTGTCTAGAATATAGCGTAGTACGGTGTCTAGAATATAGCCTAGTACGGTGTCTAGAATATAGCCCAGCACAATGTCTAGAATATAGCCTAGTACAGTGTTTAGAATATTGCCTAGTACAGTGTCTAGAATATAGCGTAGTACGGTGTCTAGAATATAGCCTAGGTTTAGAATATAGCCTAGTACAGTGTTTAGAATATAGCCTAGTACGGTGTCTAGAATGTAGCCTAGTACATAGAATATAGTCTAGTAGTCTAGAATATAGCCTAGTACTAATATAGCCTAGTACAGTGTCTAGAATATAGCCTAGTACAGTGTCTAGAATATAGCGTAGTACGGTGTCTAGAATGTAGCCTAGTACAGTGTTTAGAATATAGTCTAGTACGGTGTCTAGAATATAGCCTAGTACGGTGTCTAGAATATGCCTGTGTCTAGAATGTAGCCTAGTACAGTGTTTAGAATATAGTCTAGTACGGTGTCTAGCTAGTACGGTGTGTAGAATATAGCCTAGTATTGTGCCTATGAATTTTAGTCCAATTTTGGTCAGTCGTTTGTGTTATTTTTACAAGTTAAGTAGCGGACATTCATAAATTCCGATGATGTTGAATAGAATGGATGACGAGGTAAATCGTTTTGCCATGTTTTAAAGTGACCCAATTGAGGGTACAATAAAAGAGAAAAGTCTATGACAAAACCTATGTCATCAACAACGGCGCATGCTTACAATAACTATATTTACTGTGTTGGTTTGAAATGTGGAGGCACACATTCAGATATTATTACTAGAGGGGCCCTATTGGTTGAATTTTGAAACATCGAAAGAATAACCTGGCTACCTTCAACTTTCAATATAATCAAATAAACAGATGAAAATTACAGTAACATATTCTACAGAACGTTTAAAATACTTATAAAACACAGATAAAGTTCGGGAAGCTAAAAAGACTTGATTTATTATAACCTTAACTTACTCTTGAAGGAGGTTTCAATGAGGTCACACAGAGCCCCTGTGAGCCCCAAAATGTTGTTTCAGGCTCCTCGATGTATTAAGATATGCTATGCCCCCTCTAGTATATGTATTATCTCTATGGAGGCACATACCTTCCTATGAAAGTTTTCCTATTCTTGGTTATAAACAAGTTGTCAAAAGTAATAAACTTTATTTTGCTCGTTACTTACCACTTTGCGTCTTGATATTTTGATTGGTCATTTAAATATTTTTATTTGCCTTAAAGTGTACTTGCCCTAATACAGGTTGGTGCGTTATAAATACATCACCCTGATTACTCAGCTCCGTACGGAGCTATAGAGATATAATTTGTATTTACACCCATTAAGTCGCCCACTGGCTGGCATATGGTAAGCTGATTCGCAAAATGTCTTGTTCTCAGAAACTTGTAAGTTAAATTAGAGCTTACTATTACAATGGTCATTTCTGAAACTGTGTCATACCCTGGACAATATTGCTGAATTTCGGAAATTTTTTTCAGACCTATATTTTGGCCATAAAATGTATTAGAATTGATAAATCTGGTAAAACTATTTTACATCTTTCAATTCTAACACTATTAAAAGACTAATTGGTCAATGAACATGGCACTACCTCACCTCTTATACCCTTCATTATACAAGCTATAACTACTTTCTTAAAAAACAGGTGAATTAAATCACTACCAACATAATATAACTAATTATATCAATTTATTTTGGTATTAATGTTTTTCCTTCCGAGGGACGAAAAATTGATTTTCCCACCTTGCTAGCGACATTGAAAAGTTCTATACGATACAAGGAGTAGATAAAATATATCTTATTAGTTTTGATCAATTCCAAAAAAAAGTTTACAAGAAAAGTGGTATTATACTCGGACAATTATTTCTAGCTTACAAGCAAAGAACTCAATGTCTTACACGGTTTAGAAGTTATTAGGATTCGGGCAACGTGGTGCTCGTTGTGTAATCAAGTCTGGATATCTGGTGTTTCCTCAGTCTTTTAAGTTGCCAAGACTGTAGTTACTTAGACTCACTATTAGCGTTGTGTTTCAGTATATATATTTATATACAGTATATATTTTTTCACCGAGATCCAGGTTTTTTGCCAGGATGTTACAAGAAAAACAAAAATACTCTCAAATTAAATGTGAAAAACACGAGAGAAAGGTCGGGCTTAACAGAAATTAAATGTCGTTTCAAGTTGCTTTTTTCCTTGCTTCTATCTCCGTCTAGTTCACCGAGGAATCTTTTTCACTCTTTTAATTACAGCGCGGACCCTTTGGCTTCATCGGGTCAACCTGAAAAACCTGCTATAATTCCAACCTCTAACTTTTATTAAAAGTATTTTTAGTTTATATGAAAGGTTTGTTATTTTATTTTCTCTATCTCTAAGTAGTTAATGTTTAATTAACCTCCTAAAAGTGTTTTCTAACTCAATGAAAGTAATAACCGTCAAAATAACTGATTTCTATACAAGATTGAAATAAAAATAGATTTTTTATAACGAAGTAAGTATACTGCAGTATGTGCTAGGAAGGTAGTGCCGGGGTGTCCGTCATTTTATTTATTATCTGAATTTTATAATAAGTGCTTATTTATACTACTTACACGTGCATATTATTATTGTATGGTATTTAGTCTCGGAGCTCAACCGTAGCTCCGTAGTTACCAATGTGATTTAATGTAATTATATCATGTGCTCGAAATAAATGCTTAAGTATAAAATCATTCATCTTCTGGTGTTACATTCTATTATTATTCTTCTACTAATATGATATTTTATAAAATATTTTTTTTCTTTTAATTTTATATTAACTTTTCTCTAATACTTAATTGTTAAATAATATTTTTTTTAATAATTATATTTTTTGATGAAAATTCGCTAAAAAAGAATTTAAACCATTAAAACCCTTTAAATATGTGAAAAACTAAACCTTTTCTAAAGCAAAAATAGTTGAAAACTGCTTATTTAGGTTAACAGAGATAAGAATATGAAACAACATTTTGCGATGCCAAACGGCGGCGCTGGGCAATAACTGGTCAAGTATGACCTAACTATGGTATACTCCTGGAAGCCACAATGGTATACTCTTGGTAACTACTATGGTATATGGTAATTAGGTAGTCTTCTTGTAACTTTTATGGAGCATAGTAACTATAGTATAATCCTGGTAACTACTATGATGTATGGTAAAAATGGTATACTCCTCGTTACCACTATGGTATAGGGTAACTATGGTACTCTCCTTGTAACTATTATAGTACATGGTAATTATGGTATACTCCAGGTAACTACTATGGTATATGGTATCTATGACTCCTATTTAATTGTTCTAAGAGTTACTAAAACTGCAAAGTAACAACATTACCAGGTTTGCGAGACAATTATACAGTAATACTGGAGAATTGGAACTGCCAGAGGTCAATGTTTAGGGGTTTACAGACCATTTTCTGAGGTTATCACCATGTTGTATCTTATTTAAAAGGATTCAACTCTGGTGCATTTAATTTTTCCTATTCAGTGTATTCTTACACATTTATACATAAACATACAATATGTTTATTCTAATATGAAATGCTAATATTTTTCTCCTTTCAAAGGCCATCATACGTGCTCAACTTTTCCGTCTTCAGACAGAGAAACCAGCCCATGCTTTCTGCGGGTGACCTGAATTAAAAACTCCTGTTTGCACAAATAGGTCTTTGTATTGTTTATCTGTTAGTTTTTTACACTGGAAACGCACATTTATACGTAAAGTTTAAAAGTTTAAATATCGGTAGACGCCTCCGTGGTCGAGATCGTTAAGATTTCAGTATTTATACGGACCTTTGACACCACGGAGGTCTGGGGTTCGCATCCCAGGTTACGCTCTTAGTTTATATAAGATTATTGTTTATTATCACTAACCAAGATTACTCTTTGATAGTCGTGGTTACCACAACCACTTGTGGTTGTTCCCGCAGGGGTTATCTCAGACGGATCGCAAGGCTCTAACCAAGCATTATGATTATTATTATATCGGTTTATCACGAGCGCTTTTCTACAGGTGTAAGGAAACTCTCCGTTCAATTATAAGATATGAGTAATCGCTTGACATTAAAGGCAGAATTCGCTATATATTCTTCTCCAAGTATGATAAGTCATTTTAATTTTGACGTGCAACTTGAAGAAAATGATAACTGACTTGTTATAGTTAAACTTTTTAAGATACTATCTTGGGACGAAACTAGAAGTAAATTATTAGAGAAACACCTCCGAGAGACCAGTCGGATTTAAACTAGAAACTTAGTTTGAAAGGCGAATAAGGTTAGAAATAGAAGTAAGAGAGGAGATAAAGGCAGCCAACAAGATGTGATAAATAATTAACTGACAATCCCTTTTGCTCGGTATTATTCTGTGCGACCTAGTCTACCCCTGTTACCTCTAATCCGCTTTTTACTTCGCCAGATTTCAATATTATATGAACTTTTCTTTAAACCCCCACACCGACGATGTGATTGCATTATTTAAATCGTTCATGTAAATTTTCACCCTCGAATTATCTTCTTTAATGTAATACGCATAACATTTTGTTGGAAAGTTGATGATCCGTAAACGGGAACACGTCCTTTATAAAGGGCGTCAGTCTTATCTGCCTAATTTATAGATAATAATAACAATTTATTAAAAAAAATATCGAATCAAGATGGCTCAAAATACTTGCTAGATCTCCTTACAATGTCAATTGCTTCATATGCCAGATCTTGCTTTAGGCTAAGCATTTTTACTTTCTGTAGTATTTTCGTCTAACCTTCAATCACATCACATAATTCAAAATATTATAATGCATATCCTTAGAGAAATATACTAGAGGGGGCATAGCCTATCACAATACATCAAGATTCCAGAAACACCATTTTGGGGCTCTAAGGGGCTCTGTGTAGCTTCATTGAAACCTCTTGTAAGAGTGAGTTAAGGTTATAATGAAACCTTAACTTCCTGCACATTGTTTTTGTTTTAATTTACATTTTCAGAGTTCTACTACATAAACCACTGAAATTTTGTTCTGTTTATTTGATTATATTAATAGTCGAAGGTGGTCAGGTTAGGTCCCAAATTTTTAGGTCATGTTCGATGTTTCAACATTCAACCAATAGGGCTGCTCTAGTAATATATCTCTATGTGCATATCAGTTTTAGCGAATATTCTTTTAAAAAATCGCTATCTTGCATTTTGCGTTCAACTGTAAACTATTGTCGTAAATTAAAAAAACAGGTACACCTGGCGATAGTCTCAATAATTTATGCGAAATATTTGAAACGAATTTGACGATTAGCGTAGGTGTAATATTTAAAATTTAAACTTCTAAACAATTATATTTGTGTTGTTAGAGTGGATCCGAATCCACTACATCGTCTCGCTTCAAAGTCCTCAAACCGTAAAACATTCTTTTTATTCCCAGCCGTCACTCACACAGGTTCTGACCTCGCTCGATGTTGCTAAACATTAGCGATCCAGGAACCATGCCATGATATACCAGGCGCATTGAAATACGTTTGGTGAACATATTTATTACCTTAACAAAAACTGTTAGACACTTTACTTAGACGACTGTAAAGTAGGCATTTATTATCAACAACAAAGTATGTGAAATGCGTCATTTACCGTCTGCGACAGTTATGTAGTTTTTTACTGTCAGCGACTGTAAAAAACTAGCAAATTGTCGCTAGTGAAGTTGCTCAAATGTCCACTATGTGGGCGCTAGTAGTTACTACAAGGTTATAACATTACCTTATTTGTTCTTCTTTTGTTTATCAAATAAATAATGGAATGTTTTTGTAAGCGAAGTTTTGTTATTTTCGGAAAGTGAGTTAATAATTATTTATTATCAAGTGTTTAATAATCATGAATAGTGATTCAGACATTGAAAATGCGTTACCAGAATTGAAACATTTGGCCAACAAGGCGAAAGAAAGAAGCATACCGGCAAATCTTATACATAATGCTATCTTTCTTCTAAAAAGTTGTTTACTACTACTACGCCCGAAAAAATAGCATATGCTATACGACTGGAAATAGCTTTTTTTTACCTAGGCCCCTTTTAATGTCTCGGTTCGCACGACAGTAAATACAGTGACCACGGTAAAAAAGACATTCTCCACAGTCTTGTAACATAATTTACTATTTTGAAATCATATATAAATTATTTGATAAAAACTCAACTAATGCCAAGCACTTTGTTGACCTTACGTAGGACTACATGCGTGACCACAAAGTAAATCAAATCAATGCAATTATTTTATTGTCTAATGATGTTTCGAAATGTTTGCCGGAATCAAAAATAATTTCTGGCTAGCACAACTAAACCACATTAATTGTTGTTCCAAGAGGAACTCTCTTGTACAAACACACTGGCAACTACAATTATGAAAATACATACACACTATTTACTTACTTATATACAGACAGGCAACTTTTTAAAAATCACTCAGGAAGTTTTATAAACACCAGAAACAGATAATCACGGTTTTGGATTTTTTAGTGTTAGCACAATACGTACGTTTCTACGGTATAAATGAGGAAAGGTTAAAAGTGGGACGTAACCGACCTTATGATGAGTCAGGGCAACCAAATTTAGGAATGTAGTACGTTTCTGGCTCTAAACGTGCCACTTTCGTTACTGTGTGATCACTCTGACAGTTCGTCTATATGAGTGCAGGGGTAGTCATGAGTGATCCGTACAGTATTGGGCGGTTACCCATTAAAGTAATGACCAAGCATTATCTGCTTGCTTAACTTCTGTAATCTCGTAAGAAACGGCTTTTAAAAACGGTAGGCTCTTTACTAGATAATATCTAAAGAAACCTGTAATTTAGCTTCCTTTACCTATTGCCGATTGTATAAATGTTTTTATTTGTTAAACACCAAAAAGTCTAAACATTCAACTTACAGTTCGCGTGTCTACTCGAACTATTGCAATATTTCAAGTGATTCTTGTTAACTTTTATCTGGTTTTTTATCAGTAAAGTAAAGTCCTTTAAGAGAATTTTAGTTTGAAAGTTTTAATTTTCCGCTGTTTACACTATTACTCTTAATAATAAATAACGAGTTAGAAATGACGGAAGGGTTTAAGTTGCTTGGCCTACTTGTTATTTTACTTTAGTAATTACTCTCTTTATCATTACTCATCCTTGCTTTACTTCCCTAATTGCAATACTAATACTAATAGCCTTTATTCAATAATATTAAAGTAATTAAAATCAAATACAGTTCGTCACATTGCATTCTCTATCATTCTACTACTATCTATCCCCGAGCTATTTTTTAACAAATACCTACAAGCAGGTCTGCCTCCGTGGCCGTGATCGTAAAGGCGTTCGATTTCGGCACCGGAGGTCCGGGGTTCGCAGCCCGGGCTTATGCTCTAAGATTTTATGAATAGTATTTGTATTAAAAAGATTTCGCCAACTTTAATTAATTCTTAGAGTGTAGTAGATGCTACCCACCTGAGGTGGTTCCCGCAGGGTGAATACCCTGATGGGCCAAAAGGCCCTAAAACGGGTATTTTATTTTTATTTTATTACCTACAAGCATAGATATTTATTTATAATACTAGAGGGAGGATATAAGAGAACTTATCATGACCTGGGTCGTTTGGTACCATAACGGTATCTTGGTGGCGATATTTTTAAATTTTTTTTGTATTAAATATGATTTCACGTGAATATTACATTATTATACGACTATCTTGTCATGAATTAAGTAAAATGAATTTAAAATAAGTTTTAAATATTATCTATGGCATGTACTCTTTAATTAAGTGTGTTGTGTAAAGTGGTTTAATGTAACGTTACTAAAAATTGTCCGCCGTTATTAGGATGTCTTTTAAATTGCATGTACCGATAGGGGTTGTAGTTGAGTGGGGAGTCTCTAGTCTCCATAGAGTAGGGGGTGAGTGTCGTTATTGTACCTTATGCAAAAAGGTACAATAACCTTCCTTTACTTTTAATGTCATAACCTTCCACAAAGGTCCTCCCTCTAATAGTAAAAGTCTTTTTGCGCACGATCGACTTCTTCATCAAATATTCAGGAGCGACTTTCTTAATAAATATCTATAAGTGACTTTTTCTTTTTTTATAAAAAATCTAAAAATGGCTTTTTCATAAAATACCTATGTTTTAGCACCTACTGATTCCTATTGATGCGTGTATGTGCACATACTTGGACACCACAGTTCTTCTATAGGATGCATTTAGACAGAAATTACTTGCTTTATGTGTTCTACATTATCTCTTGAGTTTCGTTTTCCCAGACGCTCTTATTCTATAGTTTTGGGAATTCATTAAAAATGTATCTTATGAGGTGGACAGCATGAAAAACGGCATGGATCCTTCGCAACGGGGTGTAAAATGTAAAGTGCTTGTAAAAATACTTGTATTTAGCAAATAATGGAACTCAAAAATGTAGAATACCACATAGGCGTATGCAATTAATCAATTTTAATGTCATAACTAACTAAACTGTCATATCTAAGCTTTACATAAGTGAGATGTGTGTTGCGCAGACATGATTCTAGAAGGAAAATCATTACATAGTTTTGTATAACATATAGGAAAAATTGACTTGCAATTTTTAGTGTTGCTGCTACGACTATAACATATAAACAAGCAATTTGAGGAGTCATGTGTTGTTAAGCAAGGAATATAGTATTCCATATGAAATTTGATTTAAAAAAAATCAAAATGCAAGAATATAATTAGTAAAGTGTAATTAGTAATGGATCTCTCATGGTAATAATTAGTAACCGGGTACAGGGTTCCTGGGAACTTTTCCTCATCACATCGGATTCCCTACGTTTATTCTCCATCCTTGGGACTCGCTTCACTCGTCCTCTGAATTACGATTCGGCTAATTTATACTGCAACACGTCTTGGGACTCGATTTCTTCGTCCTCAGGTAGTAAATACATCCGTTTTATTTTTAGCAGTCACCCTTACAGCACTGACTAGGCTAAATGCTGCTTAACATCTATGATTCAACAAAAACCATAGATAAACTTGTCATATTAAAAAGAAATTCGGTGTACTTACTTATTGCGTAAAGGTATACACATTTACCATATTTAACTCAATTAAATTATTTTCCGATTTATTACAATTTTTTAAAAACGTGCACAAGTTATTTTATAAAAATTAAATTAATGGTGATAATGAGATGAAACAGCGCATGAGGAAATATTCCTGAGCCACCCCGATCCCGACGTTTTTAGTGTACCCATATTCATGAAATAACAAAAAATTATCTTTAGAAAAAAATAAAGACGCAGAAAGAATATAAGAGCTGGAAAAGACAATAAGTCAACATGAAGAGTCTCACAGAATATATTTCAAATACAAACACAACTTGAGACTATAATATGTTTCATCCCATGCAGATCAAAATGAGTCAAAAACCATTTCTCTTATCTTACGACAAACAACATAGATAATGTGTGTTTTATTAAAAACCGTTCAAGTGTTATTGCTCAGTGGTTTCTCCCCGAATGCCACGGTTGCTTCTCCCGCTATGGATCGCTAATAGCACTTTTAGTTAAAATGGAAATTTCTAAATTGGCAGTTGAGTATTGTTTTTCACAGAGTAGCGAAATAAAATCTGAACCGGTTTTGATTCTACTTGACTCTTTATTTTATAAAACAAAGCTTTTAAAAATTGGGTACGAGGTACCACATAACTTTTCTCCGGCCAATCATATTTGTTCTGCTTATCTGTATTACTTTAGACTCACATCACTCTTCCACAGGTTGTCAAAATGTTTTCTACCTAAAAGAGTTCAGAAATTATTTATCCAGGCACTGACCTCGTCTGATACTGGTTATCATTGGTCATCTAACTAAGCCGTAGATATATACAGCATACCGTATTAAGGTAAAAATTAGTATATTTTTTTATTATATAAAGTGTAGGTGCACTAGGGGTGTAAGGCCCTTATAGTGACATCCTATCTAACAGCAAACCAGAAATATAAGATAAATATCGAAGGACCACTCCTGCCAAAGTAGGAGACTGAAAAAAGGTAGGGTATGAAACGGAATAATAAGAATAATGAAAGGTGGAGTTAAGATGGTCTACTTAACTCCTCAAATAAATTATAATGAATAAATAAATACAAATTAATATAATATAACATGCAAATTAAGAGGAATAAATAAATAATATTTTATTAATAATTAAAGTAAAATAAGTTTCATGCACTAAGTTTAGTTAAACTACTGCTACAATTAATTACTACTAAAATAATGTAATACAATGTTAATTTAATTTAATAAGTATAAAGGCATTACCTTGCATTGCAGAGATACAATAAATGAGATAACATGCACAGTAAGCTAGCATCTAAAGCCACTTCTTAAGTCTAAGTAAGTACTTATAGTATCAGAGCTGATCTTAATTCTACAAAATATTTCCCACAGGGATCCCAGGGATCTATATGATAATAAAACAAAATTAGACTAATTAAATAACAGATTTAAAAATGGTAAAGCAACATGAAAAAAGAAGATTTAAAGATTAGGCTATGCCTGTTCAGATATCAAGCAGTTTAGATTATTAAAACACATTAAATAGATAAAGCTTATAAAAATTGATTATAATCCAGAGATCACAGCTAAAAGCTTGAAGAAAATGGTGAAATAGTATGCAAGTAAAGCAGTATGAAGAGCTCCAAGCTGATCTCAGCTACTGATCAGCCAAGTGGTCTCAGCCAGTAGGCAGTTAAAGCACAGAAAAGAGGTATATCTAATCTTACCCCAAAGTTATATAAGTCCAAATGTAATTGGTTAACCAACTTTAGCACAAACTACACAAAAAACTGATTAAAACTATTATTTTAACTATAAATGTACGATCGTACTTGTTTCTTTAATACAGCTAAATTCCCACTAAAATTTAGAAGTTCGTTTTTTCTTAGCTATTTAAATTGACCAATGAGAATGAAGCAGAGGTGCGGTAACAGCGTTTCGGTCTAACGCATCACGCATTACTAGAGACGTAATGAAGAAGAATATCAGCAAAGAAGGTGCACTGAAGATCAGGAAGAATTAAACATAAAAACAAAAACATGGTCGTGACTGCAGCATTAATTTGGCTCTTTCCAATAAAAATAAATAATCATTCTGTAGTTAAAGTAAGATTAAAGTTGTGAAGTGATGTGACGCTATGTAGATAAGGAGAAAATAAAAGTGCCGCGATAACAAAATGTAAATAAACGTACTTAAATCTAAATTATAGTAAATAAAGCAAGCAGGTAAGCAAGTTCAAAATTTAAAGCTAAGCAAAAAACCAAGTGCAGAAATCAAAATAAATAACAATAAAAAAAGTAAAAACATGCATAACTAATAATAATAAGGAGAGGAGGGAGGGGAAAGTAAGGAGCCTTAACATTTCCGCCTACCAAAATTCATGTTAAGGAATTTTAGTTATCCCATCTTGGAGTGAGGAATCTCCAGCATCTGAAAAAAGAGGAATTAATTGGTTTGCCGGACGCTTGAAGACAGCATGACGAGTACGAACAACGGCTACTCTGACAATTCCATCTTTTCCAGGAAACACTTCTTCCACTCGTCCAACCGGCCACCGCAGGCGAGGCGTAAAGTCTTCCTTCAAGATAACCAAATCTCCAATCCTGAGGTTGTATGAAGGACGTGTCCATATAGTCCGCTCCTGAAGTGAGGGAAGGTATTCATTTCTCCAACGGTGCCAGAAGTGCTCTGCCTTTTGACATATTAGCTGCCATCTAGATAGCCTATTTTCCTTTAGATGAATAAGAGACTTCTCGGGAACCGTTAGTAGAGGAGATCCAATTAAAAATTGTCAAGGGGTCAGAAAGTCAAAATCGGTAGGATCATCGGAGAGAGGGCACAACGGCCTAGAATTTAAAATTGCTTCAATTTTAACGAGCCAGGTGGCTAACTCTTCAAAAGTTAAAGACGATTCTCCATACACTGATCTAAGAAGACGCTTGACTGATTTTACTCCTGCTTCCCAGATTCCACCGAAGGACGGAGCATGAGGAGGAGTAAAAATCCAATCCAATTTCTTCAAAGTTGCATAAGACATAAGCTTTTCTTGTGTTGCTGGTGAAAGGTACCACTGATAAATTTCTTCCAACTTGTTGGCTGCTCCAACAAAGTTGGTACCATTATCAGATACGATTTTCTCCGGTAAACCTCTTCTTCCTATGAAACGATCTAAAGCAGCGCAGAAAGCATCTGTACTTAAAGATGATACCAATTCTAAATGAATCGCTTTAGTGCTTAAACAGACGAAAAGACAAAGATAGCACTTTGACGTCTGTGCTTTCCTCCTTAAGGATTCTCGTATACAGAATGGACCAGCGAAATCGATGCCAGTATGACAAAAGGCTCGACCTTCTTTAAAACGAACTGCAGGCAAATCACCCATAGGAGGCTGTACAGGAGAAGCATCATGTTTTCTACAAGAAACACACTGACGTGCAACACGACGAACTAAATTTCTAGCTCCAGTAATCCAGTACCTGCTTCTTAAAGTAGCAAGCAAAGTGTTAGCACCGCTATGACACAGAGACTTGTGCTCATGTTCAACAATAAGACGTGCAACGTGACATTTTCCAGGGATGATCACAGGATGCTTTGTATGGTATGGTAAGTTAGAATGCTTGAGGCGACCGCCTACTAACAAAACACCCGCCTCGTCGCAAAACGGATGTAAATTACGCAGCTCTTTAGGCATAGGAGAATTTGATGAAAAGAGTTTATCGTCATAATAATGATTGCTTTGAACTACTTTAACAATAGTCGTCTCTGCTTGTTCTATCTCACAAAGAATCAACGCAGGAATAGTTATACTTTTAGTTTTAGAAATCTTGATAGTGTCGTAGGTAATATTGTCAAATTTAGTATATCTTTTACGGCAATGATTGATAAAACGTTTAACATAAGCCATGGAACGCTTAAGTCTACGAAATTGAGAAAAATGAGTGAACCAATCAACAATAGTAGGTTCATCTGCCTTCTGACTACGAGCAACTAAAGCAAGTGAAAAGCTATCCGTAGAGGTGTCATTTGAATCCAAGGCAGTAGCTTTGTACTCCGTAATAGAAGAATCCACGTTAAACGGAGGCTCTAAAACAGAACGCACTGTAGCAGTTAAACTACACAAAGACGTAGCAGTGTTGATATCTTTAACACCACCCATAACGCTATAACCAAAAATAGTTCCTAATAACTTAGGCATACCAGGAATGACATTAACTAATTGACAAGTCAGAACATCGGCTAATACGTCACATCCGAGAAGTAAATCAATTGGTCGTACGACCCAGAATTCAGAATCCGCAAGATCATAATGAAGGAATGATTGCCACATAGATTTATCAGAAGAAAAACGAGGTAAATCAAAAGTAATAGTATCCACCACAAGTAAAGAAGTTTCCAGAGGTGGGCAACTAGCATCAGTAGAGAAAGAGAACATCGAGTTCTACCTACAAATCCAGGAACTGGAACTGCTCCAAAACCATAAACTTTGCCTCGATGAGGCTCCATTTTCAAATTCAGTTTCTCAGCAAATAAACGGCTAATACTAGAAAAGTCACTGCCAGTATCAATAGCTAACCTTATCTCATGTAGTTGACCATCGTTATCAGCAATATGGCAAATTGCTGTTCCAAGCATTACAGCTAGCTGATCAGCACCAATAGCATTAAGTCCAATAGCCGCTCTCTCTGCAACAGACAGCTTAGAATTATCTTCCTTAGATTTATCATCACTACCAGGAGACTTTCCGTCACTGCTAGGAGACCTAGATGTGCTAGGGTCATATCCATGAAGAGTGAATGATGACGTCCTCGACAAAACTTGCAGGTAAACTTTGAAGTGCAGTTTGTTGAATTATGGCTGGAAAATAAACAATTGCGACAGCCATCCCAAGATCGTAACATTCTATGTCTATCTGCCACTGAGGCACCACAAAATTTCACACAATTTGCTATAGTGTGTGGACCTTTGCATACGAAGCACTGTTGAGGCTTCCGATAAGGACTAGCAGAAGAATTATAAGTTAATTCTCTATTATCAGTTTTACCAGAACTATTCATTAGCAGAGATGATTAAATGTTTTCCATGCCACAGTTTTGTCTGAGATTTTCCATGTCCAAAGAGCTAAGAGAACCGAGTCCAACGGCAAGTTCAGCTGCATTACATCTGGACCTAGAATAATCGATCAATTTGTCAAAAGTAGGAAACTTGTCCGATTTTGAAGTTCAAATTGCTCCCTAGTCATAGGGTCCAGACACCTATTTGCTATATGAAAATAGAGAAATTCTTCTCGATTAGCAATTTCAATTAATTTGAAAGCAGAAATATTTTCTGAAAGTGCAGTAATTAACCGTGTTAGAGTAGCAGCATTGGGTTTAGATGGTAGAGGCTTTATATCTAAAAGTCTATCTAAATGATGCAGCTATGAGACGTTTATGTCATACTGCTTCTCTAGAGCAGCCCAAGCAAGATTAAAAATTATCTGAGTAACATTATACTTGGCGATAACAGCTAAGGCAGGACCTTCCAATGCATCAAGTAAATAATGAAATTTTTAATGTTAGGCAGAGAAGTATCATCAGTGNAGAATGCTTGGCGACCGCCTACTAACAAAACACCCGCCTCGTCGCAAAACGGATGTAAATTACGCAGCTCTTTAGGCATAGGAGAATTTGATGAAAAGAGTTTATCGTCATAATAATGATTGCTTTGAACTACTTTAACAATAGTCGTCTCTGCTTGTTCTATCTCACAAAGAATCAACGCAGGAATAGTTATACTTTTAGTTTTAGAAATCTTGATAGTGTCGTAGGTAATATTGTCAAATTTAGTATATCTTTTACGGCAATGATTGATAAAACGTTTAACATAAGCCATGGAACGCTTAAGTCTACGAAATTGAGAAAAATGAGTGAACCAATCAACAATAGTAGGTTCATCTGCCTTCTGACTACGAGCAACTAAAGCAAGTGAAAAGCTATCCGTAGAGGTGTCATTTGAATCCAAGGCAGTAGCTTTGTACTCCGTAATAGAAGAATCCACGTTAAACGGAGGCTCTAAAACAGAACGCACTGTAGCAGTTAAACTACACAAAGACGTAGCAGTGTTGATATCTTTAACAC
This sequence comes from Microvelia longipes, assembly GCA_018340805.1. NCBI lineage: Eukaryota > Metazoa > Arthropoda > Insecta > Hemiptera > Veliidae > Microvelia > Microvelia longipes. The sequence continues at coordinate 34,857,350 of JACMZG010001893.1, read as the reverse complement.
CACCCATAACGCTATAACCAAAAATAGTTCCTAATAACTTAGGCATACCAGGAATGACATTAACTAATTGACCAGTCAGAACATCGGCTAATACGTCACATCCGAGAAGTAAATCAATTGGTCGTACGACCCAGAATTCAGAATCCGCAAGATCATAATGAAGGAATGATTGCCACATAGATTTATCAGAAGAAAAACGAGGTAAATCAAAAGTAATAGTATCCACCACAAGTAAAGAAGTTCCAGAGGTGGGCAACTAGCATCAGTAGAGAAAGAGAACATCGAGTTCTACCTACAAATCCAGGAACTGGAACTGCTCCAAAACCATAAACTTTGCCTCGATGAGGCTCCATTTTCAAATTCAGTTTCTCAGCAAATAAACGGCTAATACTAGAAAGTCACTGCCAGTATCAATAGCTAACCTTATCTCATGTAGTTGACCATCGTTATCAGCAATATGGCAAATTGCTGTTCCAAGCATTACAGCTAGCTGATCAGCACCAATAGCATTAAGTCCAATAGCCGCTCTCTGCAACAGACAGCTTAGAATTATCTTCCTTAGATTTATCATCACTACCAGGAGACTTTCCGTCACTGCTAGGAGACCTAGATGTGCTAGGGTCATATCCATGAAGAAGTGAATGATGACGTCCTCGACAAAACTTGCAGGTAAACTTTGAAGTGCAGTTTGTTGAATTATGGCTGGAAAATAAACAATTGCGACAGCCATCCCAAGATCGTAACATTCTATGTCTATCTGCCACTGAGGCACCACAAAATTTCACACAATTTGCTATAGTGTGTGGACCTTTGCATACGAAGCACTGTTGAGGCTTCCGATAAGGACTAGCAGAAGAATTATAAGTTAATTCTCTATTATCAGTTTTACCAGAACTATTCATTAGCAGAGATGATTTACCGGGTGTAAAATGTTTTCCATGCCACAGTTTTGTCTGAGATTTTCCATCGCCTTTGTCCAAAGAGCTAAGAGAACCGAGTCCAACGGCAAGTTCAGCTGCATTACATCTGGACCTAAGATAATCGATCAATTTGTCAAAAGTAGGAAACTTGTCCCGATTTTGAAGTTCAAATTGCTCCCTAGTCATAGGGTCCAGACACCTATTTGCTATATGAAAATAGAGAAATTCTTCTCGATTAGCAATTTCAATTATTTGAAAAGCAGAAATATTTTCTGAAAGTGCAGTAATTAACTGTGTTAGAGTAGCAGCATTGGGTTTAGATGGTAGAGGCTTTATATCTAAAAGTCTATCTAAATATGATGCAGCTATGAGACGTTTATTGTCATACTGCTTCTCTAGCAGCCCAAGCAAGATTAAAATTATCTGAAGTAACATTATACTTGGCGATAACAGCTAAGGCAGGACCTTCCAATGCATCAAGTAAATAATGAAATTTTTTAATGTTAGGCAGAGAAGTATCATCAGTGACTAAGCTAACAAATGTGTCTTTAAAGCGAGGCCATTTTGTTCGATCACCATCAAATTTAGGGAACTGAATAGTAGGCAAGTTTGAAGTAACATTAGATACCACAACAGTAGTGTTGTCAGAAACTCGTGATGGACCAGGAGTGTCACGAGCATCAATCATAGTTAAATAACCATGGCTTTCGTGGAAATATCTTTTAACAGTGTTCCGTTGAAACTGATCAATATTGGAGAGAACAGTTTTATTTTCTTCATCAACATACAAAGACAAGTCGTTGTAAATAGTTTCATAAGTTGAAAACGTTTCTTTGATGTTGCACATCATTCCACGGAATAACCAGACCTCATTTGGGTCATCTTTCGCTTTTTCCCTTGATCTCGTACTCCCTGAGATCTTCCAATAACCTAGTCATCTGAGTACGCATAGTCTGAGGATCCATACTGAGAAAGAAAGAAATAAATAAAAAAAAAAAAATCTGATGCAGCAAATCAAACCTCAAAATATAAATAAATACAACAGCTCTCCAGAAACAACCAAAGTATAAATACAATAATGACTAGTAAGTAAATCAGAATTATACTAAATAATAAATAAACAAAACAAATAGACTAGTCTAAGTATCACAGGTTTGACCAAAGTATCCAAATAGACAAAAAATCAGCTAAATTATAACTCTTATGGGCCAAATAGTACCAATAAGCAAATATAAAATCAAATAAATCAGTTAAAAAACTGACAACAGCACATGCAAAGAAAAATAAAATACAAAATAAATAATATTTTTAATATTAATATAATATTTTACCATAAAGATTAACAAATAATAATATGTACACCAAGTACATAAGCTAATACAGAATTCCAAATAATAATAAATATCTCTTAACAGCAAACCAAATGAGATATAATACCACTTATACACTATATAAACAATAAGTCCAAAATGACTACCGCAAACCAAAATGAATATATTGTAAAGCAAAAAACTGATTTTGTACAGCTGAGGTGATGTCCAAACAGAAATCCAAATATCACCAACTGAAAGTACCAAAAAATATCAACTGTACCTGCAATAGTAAAATTCAGCACAAATTTTACAATAACTGAAAAAAAACTCAACCAATTGGGCACCAAAATATTCAAAGCACGACGGAGTGGGACGTCTGTACCTGAAAAACCGCTAAACCAAATAAGAAAACAAGTAACGACACAATACATCCAATTTTAAAGATAAAGAATATCCTGAAAATAATAAAACAAATAAATAAAAAAGAAGACACTGTAATCTAGGCAGCAAGTAAATTATCCGGCTCGAAGCCGACCAACATGTAGGTGCACTAAGGGTGTAAGGCCCTTATAGTGACATCCTATCTAACAGCAAACCAGAAATATAAGATAAATATCGAAGGACCACTCCTGCCAAAGTAGGAGACTGAAAAAAGGTTGGGTATGAAACGGAATAATAAGAATAATGAAAGGTGGAGTTAAGATGGTCTACTTAACTCCTCAAATAATTATATGAATAAATAAATACAAATTAATATAATAACATGCAAATTAAGAGGAATAAATAATAATATTTGATTAATAATTAAAGTAAACAAGTTTCATGCACTAAGTTTAGTTAAACTACTGCTACAATTAATTACTACTAAAATAATGTAATACAATGTTAATTAATTTAATAAGTATAAAGGCATTACCTTGCATTGCAGAGATACAATAAATGAGATAACATGCACAGTAAGCTAGCATCTAAAGCCACTTCTTAAGTCTAAGTAAGTACTTATAGTATCAGAGCTGATCTTAATTCTACAAAATATTTCCCACAGGGATCCCAGGGACCTATATGATAATAAAACAAAATTAGACTAATTAAATAACAGATTTAAAAATGGTAAAGCAACATGAAAAAAGAAGATTTAAAGATTAGGCTATGCCTGTTCAGATATCAAGCAGTTTAGATTATTAAAACACATTAAATAGATAAAGCTTATAAAAATTGATTACAATCCAGAGATCACAGCTAAAAGATTGAAGAAATGGTGAAATAGTATGCAAGTAAAGCAGTATGAAGAGCTCCAAGCTGATCACAGTTACTGATCAGCCAAGTGGTCTCAGCCAGTAGGCAGTTAAAGCACAGAAAAGAGGTATATCTAATCTTACCCCAAAGTTATATAAGTCCAAATGTAATTGGTTAACCAACTTTAGCACAAAACTACACAAAAAACTGATTTAAAACTATTATTTTAACTATAAATGTACGATCGTACTTGTTTCTTTAATACAGCTAAATTCCCACTAAAATTTAGAAGTTCGTTTTTTCTTAGCTATTTAAATTGACCAATGAGAATGAAGCAGAGGTGCGGTAACAGCGTTTCGGTCTAACGCATCACGCATTACTAGAGACGTAATGAAGAAGAATATCAGCAAAGAAGGTGCACTGAAGATCAGGAAGAATTAAACATAAAAACAAAAACATGGTCGTGACTGCAGCATTAATTTGGCTCTTTCCAATAAAAATAAATAATCATTCTGTAGTTAAAGTAAGATTAAAGTTGTGAAGTGATGTGACGCTATGTAGATAAGGAGAAAATAAAAGTGCCGCGATAACAAAATGTAAATAAACGTACTTAAATCTAAATTATAGTAAATAAAGCAAGCAGGTAAGCAAGTTCAAAATTTAAAGCTAAGCAAAAAACCAAGTGCAGAAATCAAAATAAATAACAATAAAAAAAGTAAAAACATACATAACTAATAATAATAAGGAGAGGAGGGAGGGGAAAGTAAGGAGCCTTAACATAAAGTAAATACTCGCGTATCAAATTTTTCAAATCAATTAGATAATTTTTTATATTTTTTTTAAAAAAAAGAAATGGTAAATATACATTACATGTCATCTAATAGAAATTGAACTAATGGTGATAATGAGATGATACTTGGAGAATTTGTTGATCTTTTAAAAGACTCCATGCGTGTTAAAGTTCATATTATAGGAACATTTATCCACGTTTGAGAATTATTTAAGTTTTTGCGGAGATATTATTGTCTTTTAATGGCGTAATAAAACTATTCATCTTTAAGCACAACTAGAACAAACGATTCATATTTGTACCAAGTTTCATCTCTCTAGCATATAAAACACGATGATAACAGACAGACACACACACACAGATATATATATATATATATATATTATATATATATATATATATATATATATTATAATATTATATATATATATATATATATATATATATAATATATAATAATATATATATATATATATATATATATATATATAGGTCTTTAAAACATCAAAAACAAATGTTTGATGTAAAATTCAGGTTTGTGATTGAAAAACACAATACTTATCCTATATATTTTTGGTATAAGTTAGGAGGAGTAAAAACACTTATGTATGAATGATATAAATGAGAAGAGAGTTGCTATATAATGCAACTACTATCAGTAGAAAGTTGACCGCTATTTTAATCCCTTCAGAGCCTTAAAGATGTTTAATCAGTATAAAGGTATTTTATGCTCGTAATACAGTAACTTCATGCAGTATCATAGTTCATGTCACTAATGTAGCTCCTTGGAGAAATCAATATGTAGGGTTCTAGAAGTAGCTGTGTTTTAGAGTCTCTAATATGTGTGATTTGCTTTAAACATGTAATATTCTTATGCATGTCAAAGAAATGTTTTAATACAACTTTACAAGGAATGGAATGTTATGGAAGAGATGTAGTGACATGTATTCTAATAGGAGCTCAACTCTTACAGTTAATATTGCCAGATAAGTATTAATCCTACAATTTTACACTCATGAAAAACTAAATACATTTCCTTACCGTACATGTTTACTTGGCAACAAACTACGCTTATTAAACGCGTCCTATAAAACAATTATCTGTTATTATTTTGTACCAAAATATAATAACAAAAAGAGGTTATATGTACCGCAAGTTATTGATGCAATAAAGATAATGGTGCAATAAAGAATCACCTGCTGGCGTTACTTCTTATTGGATATGAATGTCACTGGGCCTTTTGCGGCTTAACGCAATAATCAATATATATATATATATATATATATATATATATATATATATATATATATATATATATATATATGTCTACGACAGAGCATGCTGGACCCGCACAGCATTCCATCTGAACCTGAGTCCGCATTTCAGATCGGGCTTTAGATTTTATTCAATTCTTCTACCCAAGTTGGCAACACTGGAGGCAGTCAGTTAAACTGACTTGTTGTAACTTTTCAAAACTGACTCAGTTTTGAAAAGTTTCCAGGGAAAATGTTGCATCTGCCGCCATACTGTATAACTCTGTGATATAGCATTTAATTCCTTTTACGTTTACCATAAATTTAGTGAAAGTGCACATTTTTGGAGGATTTCTAAACTTACATCCAGCCTATGAGGTTCAAATAAACAAACTCGGCTGAAGATGAGATGATCTGCACCGTGATCAGCAGCTGAACCACGGGACTCGCGAGCGCGTCTTCGGTCAGCTAAGTGCACTAAGCTAAATTAAATATTGGCCAAATTAACTTCATTTCATATTTTATAGCTATTATTTATTTAAATATAATTGGTACCTGTTCATAGATTAGGAATTATTTAATGTGTATAAATCTAATATATAACCTGCTCTTACTTATACTACTTGGTTTCCTGTATTATTATTATTGTGCTTCCCTTAATTGTAGTTACAGTCAGGCGCAAGCCCCTCCCGCTACATAATTCTGGTCCTAGCGAGCGTGGATTTGTTAAAATTATTTGTAATTTTTTCGTATTTACTTTCTGTCAGAGCGTAGGAATTAGTAGGTAACCATAGAGAAGGTTATATAGTAGATGTATTTTAGGTGGAATAAATTGTACAATTTAATAATTAATAATTTATTTATAATTTTGATTAATATTTATTACATTGTTGTTAATATTAGAGAATATAATACAGTCCAAAGCTCTAATTGATAATAATATTACACAAGAACTAGTCAAATTGTTACCTATGAATTACGTCTATAAAATAATCAATAAAAATTTTACTACTCAAATTACTTATTTATTTTAGTAATCACTATTATTATCACTTACCTAGTCACTATTATTATTCATATTTATTTTATTAACTATATTTTGGTCACTAAGATAAATCATAAAGACGACGAATTTTCCGTCTATGATTTCTAAGAATTTTCGGCACTATATTCACTTAATACTCACTATATCACAGGTATAAATTTATTAATATTTTTTAATTTTGTGTTAAAATTAAGTATATTATTAACAGGTAATTATTTTATAATTTTTAATTAATCAATTAATTAATTTTAATTATCAATTTCCTGTTTTCAAGGTTGAATTTATTATCATTAATCTTCTTCTTTGTTTTAATTAATTCTGCAAAATGTCGGACAAATCTTGAATTTTACATGGTAATCTTGAAACCCAGGTTCATTTGCAGTCACATCTGGAATCCGGAATCTTTTGTGAGGAAATTGCTTAGCGGGTTTAATCGACTTGTTTCTACATTTTAGTATCACGGTAATATTTAAAATACTTATAATTTATTGTATTTTGTTTTATTTGTATTTTATACTGTAAATTGTAATGAAATTGAAGTAAAAATAACTTTTCCTGAGTTATTTCTTTGTAACCTTAATAATTTATTTTTTAATGTATATTATTATTTGTAAAACTTGTACAATTATTTTATATAGGATTTAAATTTTATATTATTTTATTTATAATTTTACTGTGTTAGTATGAACGAGGAATTTTCTCATCTTTTTAATTCCAACATTACCATGACAAGAGGAGGTAACGACGACCGGCCGCCAAACCCTAACGGTGATGGGAACTTAAGTGGTGATGAGGTTCATAACAATGGTGACAACAGGCTGAATGATGCGCGAATGACGTAATAACCAATTATAGGAGAAAACTTAAAACAGTCTCAGCTGACTTACAAGAAATATATGCCATGGGAGTTGCCGCGGAGAATAATAGTGGGAGGATTCTTGCCTTCAAATCTATATCTCGAAGTGCTCAATCCTTATATGATCGGTATCGAACTCTATACGAAGAGCTGATAGATGTAGGAGGGAATCAACTTGCAGATAAGGACAAAGAGCGACGTGATGAGGCGAAATCCTTTTATTACTCTATATGTATGTCGATAGACAGGTTGGACCTTAATAAGGCTAGCGCTGAGAGCACTAGAGACACAAGTTTAAATAGAACTATGTCCAATCGAACACGCGCCAAATTGCCTCAAATACCTATTCCTACACATTCGACGAGAGCGCACTAAATGGCAACACTTTAAAGATAGTTTCACCTCATTAGTCATTAACGATCCTGACCTGCTTACAATAGACAAGTTTCACTCCCTTAATTCAAATTTAAAAGGTTCGGCGTCATCGATTATCTCTAGGTTTGCGATAACTGAGGCTAATTTTACCGTGGCGTGGAAGGCTTTGCTGGATCAATATGACAATCAGCGCCCTTGCTACATCTTACTTGGATAAGTTATTTAACATAAACCTACTCCTTACAAACCATCTACTGAACAGCTTACTGTTATTACAGGTCAAATTTCAGAGTGGGTAGGAGCTTTTAGCAAATAAACATCACTGATAGAGCTGACTTCCTTATATTATTTGATTAGAAGATGTCTAGATCCTTTTACACGGAAGCCTTCGAATTTCACCAAGACCAGTCAAAGTTTCCGTCATCTGATGACTTAATCAATTTTCTTCGAAATAGGTGCACTGCTGGAGAGTTAGCATCGAGTTCATATAAGAGTGAAGTAAATAATAGTAGCAGCTCCAGAAGATATCAAAACACGAGATTTGCCCCAACACAATCGACACCTAGACCATCCAGTTATGCTTATAGCAAGCCTAAACCAGCTAAACCTGCCTTAGCTGCTGTTGAAGAACGGCCTAAAGTGAACACTGAGCCTGAGGTAGATACCACTAAGCGACCTAATGCAATGTGTCCAGCATGCAAAGGTCAGCATTTACTATTTAGATGTGTCACCTTTAATAGTAAAACGCCAGAACAGCGCGTAGCGTGCTTGAAGGACTGGAATGGATGTAGACTTTGCTTGTTTCCGTCACATCCCACTAGAAAATGCAATACGAAGTTCAAGTGCCGTCTTTGTCGAGGTCGTCATCATTGGCTTCTCCATATCGAAAACTTCTCAGGGTCCAGCACTGATTCTGAAATTGAACATACATCTAAGCAACAGTCTTCGGCCTCAACTGGTGATAAGAGGGGAGCTCGTCATCAGTCGCATGTAGCTAAGTCTTTGAGTACCGCTTCTAATGGTCCTACTCAAGTTGTCTTAGGAACAGCTTTATGTTCATTGATAGACTCAAAAGGTCAACCACATACAATTAGGCTTGTACTGGACTCAGGTAGTCAGTTTTCATTCTTATCTCGGGATGTAGCTGTTCGTCTTGGCCTTGACGTTAGTTCCTGCGAGATCGATATAGTAGGGATTGGTGAAACACCATTTCCTGGTTTTAAAGGTCGCACCAAATGCCGTTTAGTATCCAATATTGACTTATCCGAAGTATCGACTCAGGCTTTGGTGGTCGACAAGATAACTTCAGAACTCCCTTCATATGTTATAAGGAAGAGTTTAGGATTCCCTACCAGCGGTACACCCTAGCTGATCCTGAATTTTGGGAACCTAGTACCGTTGATTTTCTGTTAGGAGGTGATTTATTCTCAGACATACTAACTGGTGAAATCATAACTGTCAATCAAGGTCAACCTAAATTAGTGGGCACCATTTTTGGTTTTGTAGTCCTTGGTGTGGAAGATGTCAAAGGCGAAGTATACTCGGGCATTATGCGCTACAAGAAGACGTCCTTCAAGAGCTACTCTTCGGAAGATCTTGAGAAATTATGGGAGTTAGATGAACCTCCTCTGGCCAAAACCGAGGATCCTGAGTATACTAATTGTGAAGAAGCATTTGCTAAGACGCATTATCGTCTCCCTACAGGTCGATATGTCGTCAGACTGCCGTTTAAAGACGATGCACCACAGTTCCCTTCAACAAAGTGGCAAGCCGTGAAACGTCTAAACAGCATCGAAAGTAAGTTAGTTCGTGATCCTAACCTTAGTAAACTTTATTGTGAGTTTATGGAGGAATATGAATCTATGGGACACATGAGTGAAAGTAATCTCCAGGAAATTATATCATCCCTCACCACGGAGTAGTAAACATGATGGAGACAAAAGTAAGATTCGCGTTGTATTTGACGCTTCGGCGAGAACGAATATTGGTTCTTTAAATGATTGGTTGCTGCCCGGCCTAAACTGCAAAATAGTATCGTCGATATCCTGATAGCTTTTAGGAAACATAAAATAGTTTTTACTGTGGACTTGGTTAAGATGTACCGACAGATCCTGGTACACCCCGATGATCGCGGGTACCAGCACATATTATGGAGATCCAGTCCGGAAGGTCCTATTCAAGAGTATGAATTAAATACTGTTACCTATGGACTGTCCTGTGCTCCATACTTAGCTCTTAGAAGCGTAAAACAACTCTGTATCGATGAAGGTCGGGAATTTCCATTAGCTGACAGGGCCATTCGCAAAAGGATGTATGTAGACGATCTGGCAGATGGGGCAGACTCGGTAGCAGAAGCCTTGGAACTACAACGCCAAGTAATTGAAATAATGAAGAAAGGAGAATTCCCTCTTAGTAAATGGTCTAGCAACCACCCAGCACTTTTGGAAGCAATTGATCCAGAAAATAGATGCAACTCTGATCTACCTAAACGAATAGAAAATCCAGAGGATCGCTCTAGAATAAAGATACTTGGGCTGCAATGGGACCCTTGTGGTGATGTGTTCAGTTACGAGGTGTCTATTCCTGAATTCGTATCTTCAAAACGAGCTATTTTAGCTGCTGTCACGCATATATGACCCTTTAGGTCTTTTGGGTCCTGTTATCATTATAGCTAAATCTTTAATTCAACTCGCGTGGAAACATAATTTAACCTGGGATGAAGTCTTACCTGATACATTACGTGAAAAGTGGTCTTCATTTGTTCATCAACTTGTTCATCTATCAGACGTGAAAATACCTAGACAAGTCTGCCGAGGGGAAGCCAAGGCATATGACCTCCTTATTTTCGGTGACGCGTCTGAATTAGCCTACTGTGCAGCTGCTTACATACGAACTAAGACAGACAGCACAACTACTTGCAACTTATTATTTTCAAAGTCAAATTAGCACCTCTCAAACGATATCAATACCTCGTCTTGAGTTATGCGCTTCGCTGTTAGCAACGCGTCTTGTAGAGTTGTTATCTGAATTCTGCGGAGAATTATCTCCAGCCCCGCGAATTCATCTTTTCACCGATTCGACAATTGTATTAGGATGGCTTAACACTCCAGCATACCAACTTCAAACCTTTGTAGCCAATCGGGTGACGAAGATTTTAGAAGTGTCATCAGTTCGGCAGTGGTTTCACGTCAGATCAGAAGACAATCCAAGTGACTTAGGGTCCAGAGGAGTCGATATCGAAACCTTTAAGAATAACGTCCTATGGTTTCATGGCCCAGAATGGGCAACTGACAATCTTGAAGACTGGCCGGTGCAGTCGATTCAGGAGTTCAAATCTAGTGTGAACCAACTTCCTGAGATTAAGTCTTCAGCCATCCTAGTAGCTGTCACTCAGGAAAATTATTACACAACATCTTTGCACTTCCTTAACGTTTACAGCGCTAAGAAGAAGGTTTGCATGGTTGTTGCGTTTTATTCACATTCTCGTCATCCCAATAATCGTCTTCTAAGCAACGAATTTTCTTGTGATGAACTTAATCGAGCTTTAGTTACGTGTATCAAACTTGAACAAGAACATCATTTTAATAATAGTAAGCCTTTATCGGACACAGCGATTCCTAAACAGCTGTTGACGTTAAACCCCTTCCTTGACAAGGATGGAGCTCTAAGGGTAGGCGGGCGTATTGACAAAGCTCAAGTTCCTTACACAACTCGCCATCCCTTCTTAATTCCAAATAAGTCTCACCTAGCTGAATTAATCATTAGTTATCATCATAGACTACTTCTTCATCCAGGACCGACTTTGCTGCTTTCCCATATTCGAGAATCGTTCTGGATTATCGGAGCCAGAAATCGCATTCGTAACGTTACAAGAAATTGCACTACATGTCGGCGTTATAATGCAACCATGTTACCCCAAAATGGCCGATTTACCGGCAGCTAGACTTCAGGAAAGTTATGCATTCACTAACGTAGGAGTGGACTTTGCTGGTCCGTTTCTAGTCAGGGATTCGCTGAGGAGAAAAGCCAGTACTTCAAAGTGCTACTTATGTTTATTTGTATGTTTAAGTTCCCGTGCGATTCATCTGGAGGCAGTATCATCGGTCAGTACTGCTGCGTTTTGGGCAGCTCTTGAGCGATTTGTTAGTCGAAGAGGTTTACCATCAGTTATATGGTCCGATAACGGAACTAATTTTGTGGGAGCCTCTCGTCAGCTGTCTGAATTGAATCAATGGTTTTATACGACTGAAACTCAAAACGAAATTCAAAGTAAATCTAGTCAGAGAGGTATTCGATGAAGTTCATGCCTCCGCATGCCCCTCACTGGGGAGGTATTTGGGAAGCAGGAGTCAAATCCGCAAAGAGATACTGCGTTCAGCGTACGGCGAAGGAAACTTTACCTATGAGGAGTTATCTACTCTGTTTACTAGAGTAGAAGCTTTACTTAATTCTAGACCCATTAGCCCAATGTCTACTGATCCCAATGATTTGGAAGCACTTACACCGGGACACTTATTAATTGGACGGTCTTTAATATCTCTACCAGAATATTCTCTTTTGGAAATAAAAGAAGGAAGACTTGACAGGTGGCAACTTGTTCAGCAGAGAACTCAGATGTTTTGGAAAAGGTGGAGAAACGAATGCCTGCACGAAATGCAGATTCGTAGTAAATGGCGTACTGAGCAGCCCAACCTGAAAAAACGACCTCGTCTTCATTCAAGGAGAAGAGACGGATCGGAAAAAGTGGCCTCTTGGACGTATAATCGAAGTCTTTCCTGCAGCAGACGGAACTATTCGTGCGGCCTCTGTGAGGACTACTAAGGGCCTCTTCAAACGTCCTGTTACCAAACTAATACCTTTCCTTCCTCTAGAGGATGACTCAAAACTTAGTTTAAGTAATTGTTATATTATACCTAAAGAATTCAGGAATTGATAATTAAAATTTTGTACGTTTTTGTAATTTTGTGTCCTGTCCTCTTATTAATAACTATTATTTATTTATCTATACTAACCAAAGATTGTTGTTCTATTTTGCCTACGTTTATGTTTAATTTATATATGTATATATCCTAATTTTGTAATTATTAATTTATTACTAATCAAAGTTGTTATAATGTTATAATTTTCAATACACTTTACACTTTAGCGCGCTAAAACATAACACTATAAATATCATATTAATTAAACCTTATAACTTATAATCTAAACTTCTTAATCTATTTAAAATAATAACTTAAAACTAAACTTAATTCTACCTTAAATTGGATAACTATATATAACTTAAATTAAACTTATTATAAAAAACTTAACCTAATATAAAAACTTAATTTATTATTTATTGTTGAATGAACTTATAATTGTGATTTAGTTTAAGAAAGATTTCTTTAATCTTACTGTAAACTTATATGTGTTGACTTAAGGTGTAAATATTATTTGTTAAATTTACTCTCGTTTTCGTTTCGAACTTATCTGCATGAGGAATATTCATTAAGGACTAAGTAGCATGGATTTTAAACATACATCATATATGTTTAGGTAGGCGGGATGTCTACGACAGAGCATGCTGGACCCGCACAGCATTCCATCTGAACCTGAGTCCGCATTTCAGATCGGGCTTTAGATTTTATTCAATTCTTCCACCCAAGTTGGCAACACTGGAGGCAGTTAGTTTTGAAAAGTTTCCAGGGAAATTTGCATCTGCGCCAT
>JACMZG010001893.1:34834289-34842856 GCA_018340805.1 Microvelia longipes | reverse complement strand
CAAGAATTGTTTTATTTAGCATGTGAGCCGATCGAAATTATACATATATTTCTTTATTGTTACTTAATTTGTGAACAAGTTAAAAATTAATAGAACAACCATCGGTGCTAAAAAAAATTGTTAATATTTCATAGACAAATACTTCGATTATTACAGGATTTTAATATAGAATCAGGCTCTTATCACTACAGACTTGGATTTGTTCGATTCACCCAGAAATTATAAAACTTAAACAGATAATTTAAAGAAACATTTTACAAAAGAGAGTGGATTTAGTGAGTAAATAAAATTTATTAATAATAATTTAATTAAAACACATTGAAAAAAACCTTATGGTGAAAAATCAGCTTATCAGTTAATTTTAATACCTGTTACAACAAATTTCAAAAATTTAATGCAATAAAAAGGTAATTTTGTGGGTTTGTGCAAACTAATATTATTGAAAAGTAAAATTTATTTACAACAAATACACTAAATTGAGATTTTAAGCTCCATATTAGTCAATTTAAATGCTCGTGTCAACCCATTAAAACCCTATTTTTTCCATGAAAAAGTTCTACAGAGTTCATATCCTTTTTTTAATAATTAAATTATTTTTTATTCTATCTAGCCAGCGAAGAAGCCTATTAATAATTAACTGTATTTATGTTCCTGATGCAACGCATTACCTGTTTAATTATATTTCAAATTTTCTTTTTCTTTAATTAAGTTATTTTTATGAAAAAATTCAGGATAATAACCATTAAATTTTTACTAATTTTCTGTGCGAGTCAATCTAACTTTTCTGATTTTCCTGGGGGGGTTAAGTGACCCGTTTACCCGTGTTATCTTATAATAGTCAGTTGACTTTCCATGATCATATATATCACATTTTGTTAATCTTCTAGTGATTTTAAAAAATACATAAGCGCTAAAAATTCTCTTCTGCTCTCTTGTTCGGTCACAATTAGAATTCTCTTCTTTGATTTGGTCATCTTATCAACTATTTTTAATAGAGCAAATTGAGAGAGTCCAGGATTTTTTTTTTAAATGGTCAATTATAGACTAGGTTTTAGTAATGAAGAACTTAATTATAGTCAACTGCTAAAAGTTTACACCTTCTCCCCTAGAACTCAGAAAGAACAATTTGATCCAGATGTTTTTGAGACCTTCTGAGTAGTTTTACAAAGTTTTTTGTCTTTATGTGTGTGTGTGTAGGAGTATAATTACTTCGTTCACTCGCGGGGTTCGGCAGGGAGTTCAACCCCGTGTTTACCCTAACTGTATTAACTATGGGGGTTGAACCCTAACTGTTCACACGGTATTTTTCACCATAGTTTAGACTCTACCCGGAAAAAATGAGCTTCAGGGTTAAACCCCATGTAATCCTGTTCACTCAACAACTGCCTGTAGGGGGTTGAACCTCCCGCCCAACCCCGCGTCTGAACAAAATAATTATACTTCGTTCATATGCGGGGTTTGGCAGGGGTTTCAACCCTCTAATGATTTTAACTCCTTTGGCAGTTTTGTGTGAACGGGATTCAACAAAGGGTTCACCATGAAACTCTCTAAACCATAGGTTAAAAAGGTGGTTCAAATCCCTTTCGGGTGAATAATTGGGGTTAAACCCCCTCCCAAACCCACCGTGCGATCGAAGTAATAATATACAAAACACACACATGATATATCATCCTAGGTCCCAGAGTGTTTATGCTAGAGAGTTGAAACTTAGACAAGTAAATTAATCCTATGTCTAGTTTTGCTACCCTAAAATTCAAAAAAGGCAGCAAATTTTTACGTCAATTTTAAAATTAAATTTGGCACGCATTTAGTGCCAAACATTTGTAAGAAAACAAATGTGCCAAGTTTTATTTTTTCAACATTGGTGCAATTTTTTTCAAATTACTTGTATATAGGTTTTTTTAAAAAAATAGTTAGAAATAAATTAATTATATCCAATTGAATTGAAATTTAGCCCTAGCTTATGTATCCCTTTATGTAATAACCAAGTATACGAAGTTTTATTTCAATACGACTACTAATAATTACTTTATTCACACGCGGAGTTTTGTAGGAGGATCAAACCTGGGTTTAACCCCAACTGTTAACACGGTATTTTCTCTGTGAAAAATGAGTTTCAGGGTTGGACCCTGTGTTCTATCCCTTTCGCACAACAACCGCGGGTGAACCCCCTACCAAACCCGCGTCTAAACGCGGGGTAAGGTATAGTAGGTATCTACTTTTTTGTTGGACCACTATAATGTAGCACACGGTTATAATCAATTGACTGCGTGGGAAGATAGTGTTGCGAAACCAATGAGGATGATATCCAATAGACATTTGGGTGGGGTTTAACATCCAGTACTAACCTCATTGGCTCCCTCGCAATATTTTCCCACACTGTTAACTTATTTTAACCGTGAGTTATACTATAATGTTAAGGCGCATCATTAGACAGCATAGTGAAATCGACCCCCAGCCTCATGCGCGTCATTTTCAGGTTATGTAAATTATTGGTTAACCAATTAAATTATACAATTTTTTGTCGGATCCTAAATCGAACGATAGAAATATTTTTCGAGCGTCAAAACATCATACAAAAAAATATTCTCGGGTCAATGCAAAACACATGACAAAATTAGGCACGCCTGCAATTTAAAGGGTATGCAATATATACAATGCACCTCAATCGATAATGGGCATAGTTTCCTAATGCTTTGTTGATCTTTTGCTGCACTCTCTATTTACCACATCAAATGTTTATAAGCGCTAAAAATAGTTTAAGCCCTACATTCGTTTACCGCGAATTACCTATTATAACCTTCTTTATTTCCCTCTGTTATCGCTTATCGCAATTTGTGTTATTTTTCGCTTCTGTTTGACTAATTTGTTGATTATTGTTTTAATGTTACTATAGAAAACAGTTTAATTGTGATTGCGCTGTGGGATGGAAGCGTTGGATGAGTTACAAGTTAAATACAATAAATTAGCGGCTGAGTATTCTAAGGTTTGTTTTGTACCTCTTCTGGCAATTGTTGTTCAATTAGTCTATTAAAAATGAAGATTGCTACCTATAAGTTGGGCTTAGCTAGAATCAAAGTTAACCGTAAAAGGAGAAAATTGAAAGAAAAGGAAGTATACCCTTTCTTTAGAGATCATAGCTTCTAGGATGATGCCAAGTTCTATTATCTAAGATTTTACAATCCTATATGAAGAAATGGCTTTATCAAAGGCTTCTAAAATCTGTGTAGGAAATGATTCTTTTGGTCCTCATACCAAATTCAAGTTAGGGAACCATTAGAGTCAGTTCCTTATCAGGGATTTGGCACTTTTGATGAAGCTAACTCTTTTTATTAAAACTTTAGATGCATTTTTGCACATTGCTTCTTAATTTTGTGTTGAAGACACCAGCAAGGACAATTTCAGCGCTATGATGTTTATTCAAAGCAACAATTTGGTTTTCAGGCTTCAGTCTGAATAAACTTTCAAGTTTATTCCTAATCTTACCAAAAACCACTCTATGGTAAGAAACACCCCGCCAGAGTTCACTGATGTAGCCTCAAAGAAATTAATTTAACAAATAAATAATTAAATAATTTTTTTTTAGAATAAGCTTTTATTGACGTTATTTATACTATGTTAAATAGTTTTCAATAAAGAATATTATTATTATTATTAAAAGTCTTTGAACTAAAAAAGTTGGGAAATTAACTTTTCTGTCCTGCCAAGTCGTGTCTGTTTTAGTTGGGAGACAGGCATTGGTGTTAGCATTACTAGTTTGGCATACTAAAGGTTCTTTTTAAATAAAAGGAAATTATCAGCTTCTTCTCCCTGGCAGTATGCAGTGTAAACAAGTTTTATAGGTTCTTCTATTATTTTCTGAGGTATCATATAATTCAGAAGTGTTCATGAAGATAAATAACATATTTTAGTAGTTTTTTATTAATTGCAGCAGTTTTACCTCCATAGACCCAAGACCTAACAAATAATAATGAAAACGTTAAGGGTTTAGTCAAGAACTACACCCTTGCCAACACACCTTAAGAGTTTAATAGCTTTTTTATGGACTCTCCTGGCACCCTGCCAAGGAGAAGAAGCGGATGATTGCCTCTCAATTTAAATATGACCCTTTAGTATTGGCCAACCTTACAACTTCACTTTAAAACCACAATGACTGTCTCCAACCAAAACAGACATGACTTGGCAGGAGAAAAATGTTGATTTTCTAATTTATTTGGACCTAAGACTTGGCTCCGAAAAGTTGGACAACTGTTCAATATGGAACCAGAAGTTACCAAGTTATGTGTTGTGTAGATAAAGCTGTAAAGGGTGTCAAGGTATAGTAAATTCCACTCGTTAGCTCTGTTTTCTGTGGCGAGTACAACATAGAAATTATGAATTTGGGATTTATTGTACAGGAATGTTAAGGGCATCCATGTTAAAGCATCCACACACACACAAAATACATTTAGTAGTAAAAGCTGCACTTGGGTCAATATATATAACAGTACCATTTGCTAGCTTAGTTTTTCACTCCGTGTTCAGCATAGGAATGTCAAATTTATAATTTTTTAAGTAGGAATGCACACAAGCATAAGAAGAATCCAAAAAGTCCACACAACATCAAAATCTGCTTAGTGGCCTAGGCCTAGACTGTAGGTGGTCAATGTAAAACAACAGATTGCTAGCTTAATTTTCGCTCCGCCTTCTGCATAGAGTATCAAATATAGATTTTATTATGTAAGATTGCACACGAGCTTAAGAAGAACCAAATAAATCCTCACATATCAAACTCTACTTGGTATTTCAGACTGTTCGTGCCAACGGACAAGCTTGGCTTTTGTTGGCACGTAGATCATTTGCACTAAATATTTTGTGATTATTGTATATATATATTATAATGAAATAAATAGAATTGAATTGAAATGTTAAAATATTGACGTATGAAACTAACATTCGCTAGCTTAGTTCTTTTCGGTCCCCATTCAGCATAGGAATGTTGAATTTGAGATTTTATCTTATAGGAAAGCACACGGCAAAAGACAATTTACTAATCAAGGAATATTTTTGGACATATTGCGTATTTTAATTCCTAATGTGTGTTTTTTAATGTTCCTAATGTATTATTTTTTTTTATCCTTAAGAAGTTAAGATTCAATACAAAAGATGACAAGTTATTTATCTCTGTTATTAGTTACGTTCTCAAGTTCCGGTGCTTAAGAAAGCTTTTACAGAAGAGCAGAGTAAAAACAATCTAATATGTGAAGAAATCAAATCCAAAGATCAGCAGCTGCGGATAGCTGAATCTGAAGCGGATAGTTTAAAATTTTAGAAACCAGCAGTTAAATGTGTCGAGTAACTGTGTTGCAGAATGAGTTAGAAGCACTGCAGGTATGTTGGGAGCTTTATCCTATAGGGTTGCCGTATCTTAAATGTTGTCAAATCAAGAGAAACCCTCCTCAAAAGTATTTTAAACAATTTTAAATAATAAAGTTTCTATCTAATATCTAAATATTTAATAAATCTTGTGCTTTTTTAATATAATTAAGTTCATGTAATTATTTCTTTTAATTAATAGAATTCTTTTTTTAGATTAATTAGAAGTATTCCACTAATTGACCTAAGGTGGGTCACACATTATGTTATCTTTAATGCTAAGTCAAAATATTACCTGGGAAAAATGCAAATTTGATTATATCTTTTACGGCAATGATGATTGAAAACGTTTTAATAAGCCATGGAACGCTTAAGTCTACGAAATTGAGAAAAATGAGTGAACCAATCAACAATAGTAGGTTCATCTGCCTTCTGACTACGAGCAACTAAAGCAAGTGAAAAGCTATCCGTAGAGGTGTCATTTGAATCCAAGGCAGTAGCTTTGTACTCCGTAATAGAAGAATTAAACGGAGGCTCTAAAACAGAACGCACTGTAGCAGTTAAACTACACAAAGACGTAGCAGTGTTGATATCTTTAACACCACCCATAACGCTATAACCAAAAATAGTTCCTAATAACTTAGGCATACCAGGAATGACATTAACTAATTGACCAGTCAGAACATCGGCTAATACGTCACATCCGAGAAGTAAATCAATTGGTCGTACGACCCAGAATTCAGAATCCGCAAGATCATAATGAAGGAATGATTGCCACATAGATTTATCAGAAGAAAAACGAGGTAAATCAAAAGTAATAGTATCCACCACAAGTAAAGAAGTTTCCAGAGGTGGGCAACTAGCATCAGTAGGAGAAAGAGAACATCGAGTTCTACCTACAAATCCAGGAACTGGAACTGCTCCAAAACCATAAACTTTGCCTCGATGAGGCTCCATTTTCAAATTCAGTTTCTCAGCAAATGAACGGCTAATACTAGAAAAGTCACTGCCAGTATCAATAGCTAACCTTATCTCATGTAGTTGACCATCGTTATCAGCAATATGGCAAATTGCTGTTCCAAGCATTACAGCTAGCTGATCAGCACCAATAGCATTAAGTCCAATAGCCGCTCTCTCTGCAACAGACAGCTTAGAATTATCTTCCTTAGATTTATCATCACTACCAGGAGACTTTCCGTCACTGCTAGGAGACCTAGATGTGCTAGGGTCATATCCATGAAGAAGTGAATGATGACGTCCTCGACAAAACTTGCAGGTAAACTTTGAAGTGCAGTTTGTTGAATTATGGCTGGAAAATAAACAATTGCGACAGCCATCCCAAGATCGTAACATTCTATGTCTATCTGCCACTGAGGCACCACAAAATTTCACACAATTTGCTATAGTGTGTGGACCTTTGCATACGAAGCACTGTTGAGGCTTCCGATAAGGACTAGCAGAAGAATTATAAGTTAATTCTCTATTATCAGTTTTACCAGAACTATTCATTAGCAGAGATGATTTACCGGGTGTAAAATGTTTTCCATGCCACAGTTTTGTCTGAGATTTTCCATCGCCTTTGTCCAAAGAGCTAAGAGAACCCGTCCAACGGCAAGTTCAGCTGCATTACATCTGGACCTAAGATAATCGATCAATTTGTCAAAAGTAGGAAACTTGTCCCGATTTTGAAGTTCAAATTGCTCCCTAGTCATAGGTCCAGACACCTATTTGCTATATGAAAATAGAGAAATTCTTCTCGATTAGCAATTTCAATTAATTTGAAAGCAGAAATATTTTCTGAAAGTGCAGTAATTAACTGTGTTAGAGTAGCAGCATTGGGTTTAGATGGTAGAGGCTTTATATCTAAAAGTCTATCTAAATATGATGCAGCTATGAGACGTTTATTGTCATACTGCTTCTCTAGAGCAGCCCAAGCAAGATTAAAATTATCTGAAGTAACATTATACTTGGCGATAACAGCTAAGGCAGGACCTTCCAATGCATCAAGTAAATAATGAAATTTTTTAATGTTAGGCAGAGAAGTATCATCAGTGACTAAGCTAACAAATGTGTCTTTAAAGCGAGGCCATTTTGTTCGATCACCATCAAATTTAGGGAACTGAATAGTAGGCAAGTTTGAAGTAACATTAGATATACCACAGTAGTGTTGTCAGAAACTCGTGATGGACCAGGAGTGTCACGAGCATCAATCATAGTTAAATAACCATGGCTTTCGTGGAAATATCTTTTAACAGTGTTCCGTTGAAACTGATCAATATTGGAGAGAACAGTTTTATTTTCTTCATCAACATACAAAGACAAGTCGTTGTAAATAGTTTCATAAGTTGAAAACGTTTCTTTGATGTTGCACATCATTCCACGGAATAACCTCATTTGGGTCATCTTTCGCTTTTTTCCCTTGATCTCGTACTTCCCTGAGATCTTCCAATAACCTAGTCATCTGAGTACGCATAGTCTGAGGATCCATACTGAGAAAGAAAGAAAAAAAAAAAAAAAAAAAAATCTGATGCAGCAAATCAAACCTCAAAATAAATAAATATATACAACAGCTCTCCAGAAAACAACCAAAGTATAAATACAATAATGACTAGTAAGTAAATCAGAATTATACTAAATAATAAATAAACAAAACAAATAGACTAGTCTAAGTATCACAGGTTTGACCAAAGTATCCAAATAGACAAAAAATCAGCTAAATTATAACTCTTATGGGCCAAATAGTACCAATAAGCAAATATAAAATCAAATAAATCAGTTAAAAAACTGACAACAGCACATGCAAAGAAAATAAAATACAAATAAATAATATTTTTAATATTATAATATATTTTACCATAAAAGATTAACAAATAAATAATATGTACACCAAGTACATAAGCTAATACAGAATTCCAAATAATAATAAATATCTCTTAACAGCAAACCAAATGAGATATAATACCACTTATACACTATATAAACAATAAGTCCAAAATGACTACCGCAAACCAAATGAATATATACTGTAAAGCAAAAAAAACTGATTTTGTACAGCTGAGGTGATGTCCAAACAGAAAATCCAAAATATCACCAACTGAAAGTACCAAAAAATATCAACTGTACCTGCAATAGTAAAATTCAGCACAAATTTTACAATAACTGAAAAAAAACTCAACCAATTGGGCACCAAAATATTCAAAGCACGACGGAGT
>JACMZG010001893.1:34729289-34829289 GCA_018340805.1 Microvelia longipes | reverse complement strand
TTTATTACTCTATATGTATGTCGATAGACAGGTTGGACCTTAATAACTCTCGCTGAGAGCACTAGAGACACAAGTTTAAATAGAACTATGTCCAATCGAACACGCGCCAAATTGCCTCAAATACCTATTCCTACATTCGACGGAGAGCGCACTAAATGGCAACACTTTAAAGATAGTTTCACCTCATTAGTCATTAACGATCCTGACCTGCTTACAATAGATAAGTTTCACTACCTTAATTCAAGTTTAAAGGTTCGGCGTCATCGATTATCTCTAGGTTTGCGATAACTGAGGCTAATTTTACCGTGGCCTGGAAGGCTTTGCTGGATCAATATGACAATCAGCGCCTTCTTGCTACATCTTACTTGGATAAGTTATTTAACTTAAAACCTACTCCTTACAAACCATCTACTGAACAGCTTACTGTTATTACAGGTCAAATTTCAGAGTGGGTAGGAGCTTTTAAGCAAATAAACATCACTGATAGAGCTGACTTCCTTATATTTTATTTGATTAGACGATGTCTAGATCCTTTTACACGGGAAGCCTTCGAATTTCACCAAGACCAGTCAAAGTTTCCGTCATCTGATGACTTAATCAATTTTCTTCGAAATAGGTGCACTGCTGGAGAGTTAGCATCGAGCTCATAAGAGTGAAGTAAATAATAGTAGCAGCTCCAGAAGATATCAAAACACGAGATTTGCCCCAACACAATCGACACCTAGACCATCCAGTTATACTTATAGCAAGCCTAAACCAGCTAAATCTGCCTTAGCTGCTGTTGAAGAACGGCCTAAAGTGAACTGAGCCTGAGGTAGATACCACTAAGCGACCTAATGCAATGTGTCCAGCATGCAAAGGTCAGCATTTACTATTTAGATGTGTCACCTTTAATAGTAAAACGCCAGAACAGCGCGTAGCGTGCTTGAAGGACTGGAATGGATGTAGACTTTGCTTGTTTCCGTCACATCCCACTAGAAAATGCAATACGAAGTTCAAGTGCCGTCTTTGTCGAGGTCGTCATCATTGGCTTCTCCATATCGAAAACTTCTCAGGGTCCAGCACTGATTCTGAAATTGAACATACATCTAAGCAACAGTCTTCGGCCTCAACTGGTGATAAGAGGGGAGCTCGTCATCAGTCGCATGTAGCTAAGTCTTTGAGTACCGCTTCTAATGGTCCTACTCAAGTTGTCTTAACAGCTTTATGTTCATTGATAGACTCAAAAGGTCAACCACATACAATTAGGCTTGTACTGGACTCAGGTAGTCAGTTTTCATTCTTATCGGGATGTAGCTGTTCGTCTTGGCCTTGACGTTAGTTCCTGCGAGATCGATATAGTAGGGATTGGTGAAACACCATTTCCTGGTTTTAAAGGTCGCACCAAATGCCGTTTAGTATCCAATATTGACTTATCCGAAGTATCGACTCAGGCTTTGGTGGTCGACAAGATAACTTCAGAACTCCCTTCATATGTTATTAAGGAAGAGTTTAGGATTCCCTACCAGCGGTACACCCTAGCTGATCCTGAATTTTGGGAACCTAGTACCGTTGATTTTCTGTTAGGAGGTGATTTATTCTCAGACATACTAACGGGTGAAATCATAACTGTCAATCAAGGTCAACCTAAATTAGTGGGCACCATTTTTGGTTTTGTAGTCCTTGGGCGTGTGGAAGATGTCAGTGAGGCGAAGTATACTCGGGCATTATGCGCTACAAGAAGACGTCCTTCAAGAGCTACTCTTCGGGAAGATCTTGAGAAATTATGGGAGTTAGATGAACCTCCTCTGGCCAAAACCGAGGATCCTGAGTATACTAATTGTGAAGAAGCATTTGCTAAGACGCATTATCGTCTCCCTACAGGTCGATATGTCGTCAGACTGCCGTTTAAAGACGAGCACCACAGTTCCCTTCAACAAAGTGGCAAGCCGTGAAACGTCTAAACAGCATCGAAAGTAAGTTAGTTCGTGATCCTAACCTTAGTAAACTTTATTGTGAGTTTATGGAGGAATATGAATCTATGGGACACATGAGTGAAAGTAAATCTCCAGGAAATTATATCATCCCTCACCACGGAGTAGTGAAACATGATGGAGACAAAAGTAAGATTCGCGTTGTATTTGACGCTTCGGCGAGAACGAATATTGGTTCTTTAAATGATTGGTTGCTGCCTGGGCCTAAACTGCAAAATAGTATCGTCGATATCCTGATAGCTTTTAGGAAACATAAAATAGTTTTTACTGTGGACTTGGTTAAGATGTACCGACAGATCCTGGTACACCCCCGATGATCGCGGGTACCAGCACATATTATGGAGATCCAGTCCGGAAGGTCCTATTCAAGAGTATGAATTAAATACTGTTACCTATGGACTGTCCTGTGCTCCATACTTAGCACTTAAAAGTATTAAACAACTCTGTATCGATGAAGGTCGGGAATTTCCATTAGCTGACAGGGCCATTCGCAAAAGGATGTATGTAGACGATCTGGCAGATGGGGCAGACTCGGTAGCAGAAGCCTTGGAACTACAACGCCAAGTAATTGCAATAATGAAGAAAGGAGAATTCCCTCTTAGTAAATGGTCTAGCAACCACCCAGCACTTTTGGAAGCAATTGATCCAGAAAATAGATGCAACTCTGATCTACCTAAACGAATAGAAAATCCAGAGGATCGCTCTAGAATAAAGATACTTGGGCTGCAATGGGACCCTCGTGGTGATGTGTTCAGTTACGAGGTGTCTATTCCTGAATTCGTATCTTCAAAACGAGCTATTTTAGCTGCTGTGTCACGCATATATGACCCTTTAGGTCTTTTGGGTCCTGTTATCATTATAGCTAAATCTTTAATTCAACTCGCGTGGAAACATAATTTAACCTGGGATGAAGTCTTACCTGATACATTACGTGAAAAGTGGTCTTCATTTGTTCATCAACTTGTTCATCTATCAGACGTGAAAATACCTAGACAAGTCTGCCGAGGGGAAGCCAAGGCATATGACCTCCTTATTTTCGGTGACGCGTCTGAATTAGCCTACTGTGCAGCTGCTTACATACGAACTAAGACAGACAGCACAACTACTTGCAACTTATTATTTTCCAAAGTCAAATTAGCACCTCTCAAAACTATATCAATACCTCGTCTCGAGTTATGCGCTTCGCTGTTAGCAACGCGTCTTGTAGAGTTGTTATCTGAATTCTGCGGAGAATTATCTCCAGCCCCGCGAATTCATCTTTTCACCGATTCGACAATTGTATTAGGATGGCTTAACACTCCAGCATACCAACTTCAAACCTTTGTAGCCAATCGGGTGACGAAGATTTTAGAAGTGTCATCAGTTCGGCAGTGGTTTCACGTCAGATCAGAAGACAATCCAAGTGACTTAGGGTCCAGAGGAGTCGATATCGAAACCTTTAAGAATAACGTCCTATGGTTTCATGGCCCAGAATGGGCAACTGACAATCTTGAAGACTGGCCGGTGCAGTCGATTCAGGAGTTCAAATCTAGTGTGAACCAACTTCCTGAGATTAAGTCTTCAGCCATCCTAGTAGCTGTCACTCAGGAGAATTATTTACACCAACATCTTTGCACTTCCTTAACGTTTACAGCGCTAAGAAGAAGGTTTGCATGGTTGTTGCGTTTTATTCACAATTCTCGTCATCCCAATAATCGTATTCTAAGCAACGAATTTTCTTGTGATGAACTTAATCGAGCTTTAGTTATGTATCAAACTTGAACAAGAGCATCATTTTAATAATAGTAAAGCCTTTATCGGACACAGTGATTCCTAAGCACTGTTAACGTTAAACCCCTTCCTTGACATGGATGGAGCTCTAAGGGTAGGCGGGCGTATTGACAAAGCTCAAGTTCCCTTACACAACTCGCCATCCCTTCTTAATTCCAAATAAGTCTCACCTAGCTGAATTAATCATTAGTTCATCATAGACTACTTCTCATCCAGGACCGACTTTGCTGCTTTCCCATATTCGAGAATCGTTCTGGATTATCGGAGCCAGAAATCGCATTCGTAACGTTACAAGAAATTGCACTACATGTCGGCGTTATAATGCAACTCCATGTTACCCAAAATGGCCGATTTACCGGCAGCTAGACTTCAGGAAAGTTATGCATTCACTAACGTAGGAGTGGACTTTGCTGGTCCGTTTCTAGTCAGGGATTCGCTGAGGAGAAAAGCCAGTACTTCAAAGTGCTACTTATGTTTATTTGTATGTTTAAGTTCCCGTGCGATTCATCTGGAGGCAGTATCATCGGTCAGTACTGCTGCGTTTTGGGCAGCTCTTGAGCGATTTGTTAGTCGAAGAGGTTTACCATCAGTTATATGGTCCGATAACGGAACTAATTTTGTGGGAGCCTCTCGTCAGCTGTCTGAATTGAATCAATGGTTTTATACGACTGAAACTCAAAACGAAATTCAAAGTAAATCTAGTCAGAGAGGTATTCGATGGAAGTTCATGCCTCCGCATGCCCCTCACTGGGGAGGTATTTGGGAAGCAGGAGTCAAATCCGCAAAGAGATTACTGCGTTCAGCGTACGGCGAAGGAAACTTTACCTATGAGGAGTTATCTACTCTGTTTACTAGAGTAGAAGCTTTACTTAATTCTAGACCCATCAGACCAATGCCTACTGATCCCAATGATTTGGAAGCACTTTCACCGGGACACTTTTTATTTGGACGGTCTTTATTATCTCTACCAGAAATTCTCTTTTGGAAATAAAAGAAGGAAGACTTGACAGGTGGCAACTTGTTCAGCAGAGAACTCAGATGTTTTGGAAAGGTGGAGAAACGAATGCCTGCACGAAATGCAGATTCGTAGTAAATGGCGTACTGAGCAGCCCAACCTGAAAGAAAACGACCTCGTCTTCATTCAAGGAGAAGAGACGGATCGGAAAAAGTGGCCTCTTGGACGTATAATCGAAGTCTTTCCTGCAGCAGACGGAACTATTCGTGCGGCCTCTGTGAGGACTACTAAGGGCCTCTTCAAACGTCCTGTTACCAAACTAATACCTTTCCTTCCTCTAGAGGATGACTCAAAACTTAGTTTAAGTAATTGTTATATTATACCTAAAGAATTCAGGAATTGATAATTAAAATTTTGTACGTTTTGTAATTTTGTGTCCTGTCCTCTTATTAATTAACTATTATTTATTATCTATACTAACCAAAGATTGTTGTTCTTTTTGCCGTTTATGTTTAATTTATATATGTATATATCCTAATTTTGTAATTATTAATTTATTACTAATCAAAGTTGTTATGTTTATTTTCAATACACTTTTACACTTTAGCGCGCTAAACATAACACTATAAATATCATACTTAATTAAACCTTATAACTTATAATCTAAACTTATATAATCTATTTAAAATAATAACTTAAAACTAACTTAATTCTACCTTAAATTGACTATATATAACTTAAATTAAACTTATATAAACTTAACCTAATATAAAACTTAATTTATTATTTATTTTTGAATGAACTTATAATTGTGATTTAGTTTAAGAAAGATCTCTTTAATCTTACTGTAAACTTATATGTAGTTAGACTTAAGGTGTAAATATTATTTGTTAAATTTACTCTCGTTTTCGTTTCGAACTTATCTGCATGAGGAATATTCATTAAGGACTAAGTAGCATGGATTTTAAACATACATCATATATGTTTAGGTAGGCGGGATGTCTACGACAGAGCATGCTGGACCCGCACAGCATTCCATCTGAACCTGAGTCCGCATTTCAGATCGGGCTTTAGATTTTATTCAATTCTTCCACCCAAGTTGGCAACACTGGAGGCAGTTAGTTTTGAAAGTTTCCGGGAAAAGTTTGCATCTGCCGCCATCTTGTAGCTCTGTGATATAGCATTTAATTCTTTTTACGTTTACCATAATTTAGTGAAAGTGCACATTTTTGGAGGATCACTAAACTACATCCAGCCTATGAGGTTCCAATAAACAAACTCGGCTGAAGATGAGATGATCTGCACCGTGATCAGCAGCTGAACCACGGGACTCGCGAGCGCGGTCAGCTAAGTGCACTAAGCTAAATTAAATATTGGCCAAATTAACTTCATTTCATATTTTATAGCTATTATTTATTTAAATATAATTGGTACCTGTTCATAGATTAGGAATTATTTAATGTGTATAAATCTAATATATAACCTGCTCTTACTTACTACTTGGTTCCTGTATTATTATTATACTTATTATATATATTATATATATATATATATATATATATATTATATATATATATATATATATTATATATATATATATATATATATATATTATATATATATATATATTATATATTATTACACACACACACCACACACATATATTACTCTCATATATATGTAAACATCTAAAACATCTATGAGCATGACCTCTGCAATATCTGTCGGGTTTAGAAGAGCCGGACGGTGGAAAAGTAATTTAGGATAGTCACTTACCATCCTACATTTTTAAAAAACTATTTGTTTCAAAATAGTTAGGCTGCTATCTCTGACCTTTAGTGCAATAAGAAGAATCGAAGGAGATACAGCGAGCGGGCTAGTCAGCTCGCGTTATCTTGTTGTTTTTCTTTAAGTTTATTTTTGGCTGAGGGACCCTAGGAGGGCTACTGCCCTCGCCCTTAATGAGCGAGCTAGAGTGGTGAGAAGTCATGATATACCTAGACTGTCCTTCACGTCTTCTGAGGACTAGCAATGCAATTTCATAGAGCAACATTTTTGGGACACCTTTTCCCAATTTTTAAAGCGGGGTAATTGTAATCAAAGTCCATTTTCTCTAGGTTATAAAAAGCCTTCCTTTATACTCGTGTTCAAAATTTCATTAACTTTTTTCCCTTTAAAATAAATAAATAAAAACCTCCCGCCGGTGACAAAGGTGATTTTATATTTATTTTCTTTTTAGGTCTTTTTAATACAGAGCTTAAACAAAAAATGCTTTCACTTATAATATTTTCAAAATGAAATCTATGGAATAATTTATTTTGTTTGTTTGATTATGCTATTATTTGGTAATGTATGTTTATTCCTGAAGTGCTTCATCCTTGAACATGCTTCGTGGAAGCGAAACATCGGGTCCATCCTCTACGACAAAGTCATCGCACTAACGCTTACGTTTTCAGAAATTAAAAAAAAATTAATCAAAATCAGGCGCGATTAAGATTAAAAATTAAGTAAATAAAGACACTGCTTGTGGTTGCATCAGTAATAAAACACTGTATATATGCATGAATCCCTTCGTTCGCTAAACATTTAAAAATAAATAAACATTTTATTTTATTTTGTTTTATAGTTCCAATATGACGATCAACCAGTGAAGACATTTTTCGGTTGTCTCTAATTATAAACATTAAAATTAAGTACAGTAAAAAGGGTCGGATTCGCTTGCTCCATTCCAAGAATCTATTGTGTAATATATGTGCTTGAGTTTTGTTCCCTGGATTTAAAAAGTTAATAGAAGATTACTTTTTTTTTTAATTTGCAAAAATGAATACAATCCCTTGTGATTTTGATCATATGGGATGTTGCTCAGATAATATATGTTGATCTAATATAATCCTCCCATTTGTAGTATAAATATGTATTAAACACGTATACCACATTTATTTTTTTAAAAAAGCGGTCTATTTTACGGTAGTTATTAAATAAAAATAATCATAAATATTCAAAATCCTCTTTAAGACAAAGAAGTTGTTGGAAAATAAAATAAATTAATGATTATAAAAATAAATTGCCTAATAAATTTTACCTTATTAAGTGCCTTTTATTAGGTAATTTTTTAACTTCTTTTTATTTAAGTGATAAATGATAAATAATCAAACAGAGATCACTGCTTAAAGTGACATTGTTCTTGTCAATAAACAAATCTTAACAAAGGAAATTAAACTTCACATTTCAAAAAACTCATTCATATTATAGAAAACTTTTTCAGTGAAAAAATTTTTCAATTCTTTATTAAATTTTTATAGGGGCAAATTTTTAATATTACTATTCAGAGCATTATACAGTTTTACTCCTAAAACTTTATTACCTACTATAGATTTGTTAAGTCTATGCTTCGGTGTCATTAGCATGTCTTTATTTTTGGTTTCATACCTATGCTGATGCACAGGATAGGTGTGAATATTTGTCTTAACATAAACTAATACAGTATCTTACCAAAAACCACTTATGTGGTAAAATACTCCCGCCAAGTCTTTGGTCCAAAAAAGTAGGGAAATCAACTTTTCTGTCCGCTAAGTCATGTCCGTTATTGGGTGGAGATTGTCATAGGCGTTTTAAAGTGAAGTTTCTACGTTGGCAATAGTTAACGGCTCTATTTACATTGAGAGGCTATCACCAGCTTCTTCTTCTTGGCTCCTTGGCCAGTGGTGTAACGAGTTTTTGCTATATTTTGAAATATCAAACAATTCAGTGTTTCGTGGAGATTAATCATAACAGATTTTAGCAGTTGTCATAATTTGCAGCAGTTTACTTACCTGCATAGATCCAGAGAATACAAAAGAAATAAATGAATGAATGAAACGACAACGGTACGATATAATCAGGCACTCCACCCTATATACTCTTGCAAACACTACCTCAAAAGGTGATTCACTTTTATGAAGAAGAAGAAGCTGGCACGTATTCAACAAGTTGATCTCTCACTGCTATTTCTAATATTTTTCCAAATATAGGAGTTATGCTTACTGGTCTATAGTTATCAGGATTTGATACATCTCCTTTCTTGAATGTGTAATTTTACTAGTTTTTAGACACTCAGGAAAACATCCGTTTGTTAAACAGCTATTTAAAATGTATGTTAAGGGTTTAATCACAAATGGATATATTTCCTTAATAACATAATTGGATAAACCATAGCAGTCTGTCGCCTTAGAGCCACTCATTCTCTTTATAATTGTTATAACTTGCTCTTCTCTTATGGGTGAAAGAAAAAAAATATTGTTATTTATTTTATCTTTGTAGCAATCATTAGCAATGTCTACTGCTTTCTTCTTATCAATGCTTGGATTACTTTTTGTTACTTTCGTAAAACACTCATTAAAATTATTGGGTTTGATCTTACCTTTATTAATATTTTCTTTATTTTTCCCCATTTCTTCTTTTACTATAGTCCAGGCTGTTTTTGTTATATTTTCAGCTTGATGTATCTTCATTTTATTGTATTCATATCGAGCAGATTGCAGCATTTTTCTATAATTTTTCTTTTCTTTTTTGTATAGTTTCCACAAATTTCCTTCTTTATTATCTTTTCCGAGGTCATATAATAGTTCAACCATTTCTTATTTATTTTCTAAATCATCAGAAAACCATTCTTCTTTTCCTTTTCTGCGCTTTCCCTTGTTTGTTCTTCTTTTTTCTGGAAAATTTAATATGAAGATGTTATGTATTTTTTCTATGAAATCTTTGAACATTTCTTTAGTTGATTTTGAAGATTTAAAAATAAAACCCTAGTCAATGTTATAAAGTTGTTTTTTGAATTCTTCGAGTCCAGATTTTGTAATTGGTCTAGTTAATATTACGTTACTGTCTTGCTTACACACCTGTGTCTCCAAGTCCCAAAGAATATAATTATGTTCTGAGAATTCATTGCTTCCAACTTTTGTCAATATCTGTGATTTTCTCGTCAAGAAAATATTGTCAATAATATTGTTATTTCTAGTGTTTTCCTTTTTGCTTTATCCTTTAGTCCATAGGCTTTGAACATATTTAAGATGTCTAAGGCTGCTTTGCTTCTTACTTTAAAGTTTTCATTAAAATCCTCCGCAATTATAATTTGTTTGTTACCTTTTGTAGTCTCTCTTAAAATTAAATCCATTTGATGCATGAAATTTTCCAAATTACTAGTGGGAGTTCTATAAACTGATATAATTACAATATTCATTTTGTCTAACTCAACTGCTGCCAACTCACAGTCTATTTCTCTTGCATGCCTCATTATCTTAGTAAGAGGTTTGTAACTTATTCCTTGTTTAATATATATTGCCGCTCCTCCGTGATTTATCTCTTTCCTGAAAAAGGCTACTGGAGAATTAAAACCTTTTGGTGTATGAAGATTCATTTCATCTTCATGAAGCCAATGTTCCGTAACCATAAAAACGTCAATGTTCATTTCATCTAACTTAATAGTTAGCTCGTCAACTTTACCTCTGATACTTTGGATGTTTGTGTACATTCCCCTAATCAGTTTCCTTTTATTATTTATTTCTATGTCCTGAAATTAGCTAACCTCCTTCTTCTGAATAAAAAAGGACTGATAACAACATTTTCAGGCCAGAAAGAAGGTTGAAGTATCTTATCTTTATCTGAAAAATCTACACCTACCTTAAAACACGGGAGTGATCCTCTACTCTCCAGTTTTTCACACTCACAATATGATGTTTTAAGTTTGTTATTCACGTAATCACTAACATTTTGCTGTGTAGTATTTTTATTTGTTCTCCCAACGAACAGCCAATATTTTCTCGGCGCCCCACTAAGTAGAGAACTGTTTTTGTCCGTACCGTAATAAGTAACTTTTTTCCCATTTTTCTTACTTTTAATTTCATTATTCACTTTACTTTTGTTATTTTGGTTCTCAATCTTATCAATGTTTTGTTGTTGTTCAATTCTTCCACTGCCATTTTCATTCTTTTTTTCTTGTTGTTGATTATTAAGCTCAACATCATTTATTCCGTTCTCGTTTTTTCGGCCATTTTTAATTTTGGGGGACTCATCAGTTTTATTAAAAACAGCTGTTTCTATGTTATTACCTGCTAAATTTAAATCCTTCTTTCATTATCGTGCGTTTCCTCGTTTATTTCACTCTCCGGATTTTTTTTGTGTTTCTATACTTTTATTTGTTACTTCATTGTCACTTTGTTCAATATTTAGTGAAAATTTACCTTGGTCATTGCAAACTTGCTTGTTGTTATGTGACAGCATCGATCTCATCTCATCACGTTTTATAGAGTTTTCATTCAATTCTTGCAAATCTTTTTGCATATTCGTCAATATTTTAAATAAATTAAGATTGGGGAATATTAATTTACACTCTTGAAAAGCAAAATAGTTATTTATGCCATAAGGCTGAGAAGTGTGTCTTTATGTCACGGCAATTAGATTTACCGACGAGCGAAGCGAGTCGGGAAAAATTGCTAAGACATAAAGACATTCTCGGCCGGATGGCATACACTATTTTTTTGAGGTAGCACTCATTAAATAAACTGCGCTATATACTTAATTGAAAAAACAAACGTCCAATTAACTCCATATTATCGTCGTCATTGAATTTATCCATAGCTTCACACTTTTACTCAAAAATGTAAAAGCTTTACAAATAAGCACACAAAAATTGACAATTAGAACAACTTTTAAAAACGAAAAAAAATTAGTCTACGAACAAAAACAGAAACAAAATGAACGTTCTTAAAGAAACCTCATAAAGGTTTAATACAGATTGTTTTTTGAACACGCTACATTACAGTAATGGCGGCAATATATGAATTACTTTTACGTCCTAGGAGTTTTTTTACATTCATTATTGTCCTCGGAGGTGAATAGTACTAAATAACCTCCTATAACATTAATGATTGGCTTCTCATCCTAAAAACGGTCCAATAAAGTGCTCAATTACGTACTACCTCAAAAAAAAATTTCTTTCGCTGTTTTTCTCAAGCAATCTCTTCTCGTACCTACTCACTTCATTTTTCACACACTCTACATGAAAATACTTTGTACAAAAACCACATTGCACATCATCCACATTTTCCGTAATATTTAAATTACACTTACTACAGGAATTCATGTTTCAATAGTCTTTAAAACTTTAATATTTTAAATAAAAACCGGAAGCACAAAACGTCAACTTCAAGGATCAAAGTACGTGTCCTTGTAAGGTCTTGTAAGGGACAGTAGAAAGAATATGTTTAATATGTATGGGCAAGCTATCATAGAGTTTAGGTGCTGTAATAGCATGTGATTACGTGACTAATTGTGTAATGTAATTACGTGACTGATTATGTGACTACACGCAGCTGATGTTCTACAGCTAGGCTCAACTATTTTCTCATTGTCTTGGCTTTTGGTGTAATATTTATGTCTGATTAATGGAAAAATACTAAAAGTTTACTGAATTAATAAAATCTGGTTTAATTTGTACAAGTTTTTTATATAAGCTACAATAAAATCCTTAAAAAAGCATATCTTAATCTTGGTCTGAAGCATATCTGTAGTTATCTGTAGCCTTGCCCCCTAGTACGCTTCAATCTTAAGTATACCTTAAGTAGATTTTAATAACTATTTTCAATATGAGGTTACCCCTTGTACCGTACACTCGGGAGGTTTTGAAGGCCGGCCAACCCAGCCAGGGTTTTACGTGGTTTCCTTGGCTACTAATACGCAAATGCGGGGTTGGATCCTGTTTCATCTGAGACAAGTCTGGATCCACGTTTCCGTTGTCTCCGGCTCACGAAAAGTTAATGTTCTGCGGGCTGGGGGAGATGAAGGTCGGAAAGATATACTGAGCCTTTGTATGTCAGAAAACTTAGTCAGTGAAAGTGATGGCGGCGACACGAGTAACGTAAGTGACTAGGAGCAAAGTGCTCGGTTCTTGAAGACAGACGTCTCATAATAGCACTGCGGAGTTTTGACTTTCAGGTCAGGGCTATAGAATGAGTTAGTGCACGCTGACATTTGGGTGCTAGAGTTCTTTGTCGGGTGGCGCTGGACTGGCCAGAGCGGTGAGCCTAGCTAGAGTCTGGTGATGCTAGTGGGACTGATTTTCCATGAGATCCACTGATGAGACTGAGATTGGTGAGACTGGAAGGACGTGGTCAAGTGAGACTAATGTTATCAGACGAGCTAGTAAGGCTAGATGAAACAAGCACACGGCGAACTAGTAGTCGGCGCTAGCCAGAGTCTAGCTGGTCTAGATGAACTAGGCACACTGTGAACTAGTCGCAGGCACTAGCCAGAGTAGTGAGTTTGGATAGAGTCTGGTTGGACTAGATGGACTAGACACACTGTAAACTAGTTATATGTGCTACCATGTACTGAGAGGGTGCTTCCTAGATGATTGGATGTGTACAAACTCCGAGGTTAATGTTGAGTGAGATTTGAGTGAGGGGAAAACGCTAAATGACCCTACGGGTTAAAGCGTAAAAAAAAACTATTTTCTGTGTTATTTCCAATAACTCATACTGGATAACACAAAGTCCGCCCCATCCTCAAATACCATACTGAAGAATAGACTGGCAAAGAGCAAGACATTCCGTCTTTCAATGATAAAGTTCTTAAATGATACAAAAGTTGGCAGTTAAATAAATATATAAATAGATACTGTACATGTTATTTTTATTTCATATTCTTATCTATCATAATTCCAAGGTACCGAATATCTTCACATTGCTATAAGGGCTCGCAACTACTATAATTATTAGGTAGTTTGAGCTGTGAAATTTGCTAGAATTTATCACTATTTCAAACCTGTTTATATCTAACGAATCTCTGATTACATTAAATGATTGTTCCTTAGGCTTTCTCCCAAGAAACGAACTTATTGTTCAGGGAAAAAGGAGTATTCTTTACTCCATTGATTAATAAATAAATAACAATTAGTATTGACTTCCGGTATTAATAAAAAAAAAAATTCCGTTTAGAGCCGGAAGGCTCATCAGGGATAATCCCTGCAGGAACCTCCTCAGTTGGTAGTGGCAACCGTTACCATCTAAGTGAATTCTAAAATTGTCGATGATTCATTTCAGCAATGTTCTTTTAAAAACTGAAAACTTACCCTGGGATACGAACCCAGACCTCCGAGGTGTCAAAGGTCAAAATTAATACTAACGCTCTAACGTCTTTGACCACGGAGGGGGCACAGTATTTATGTAAAAAAAATGAAATAGATGACAAAAATAATCAACATGAATAATTAATATTTAAAATAAAAGTTTATTTGATAATAAGTTTTCAGTGTAAACTTTTGGTATATAATTATCAAAATATTATTTTAAGATACAAATAGAACCTAAAAACGATTTTTAGGTGACCTCCTTAATTTGTACCTAAACTCTTCTACCTAAATAATTTACCTTATAATCTACCTTAAGTCTTTTACCTAATTATCTATACGTAAATTATTTAAAATTCTACCTAAATATCTACTTAACTTCACAGAATTCTCCTACTTAATTCCCTCTACCTAAATTTGTCGTTGTCGTGTTTTATTTTAAAGAAAAATCTACAAAAACCGTCTACTAACATTGACTTAAAAACTTCAACGAATCTACATGCCTTAACTTCTTCTATCTGTGGTAATATAGATGATATTTATTTAATATTACATTGTACATGTTTTAGGTATGGATGTTTTTATGCAGATTAACAGAAATAGGTAAATATTAATGAAAACTTTTAGATATTATTGAAGTTTATATTTAGTTGGATAGTTCTTGTTACAGAATTATATTAGAATAATACTAGAAGGATAACACTGCATGTAATCTACCTATAACAGAGATGTTGGGCTGCAAAGAGATGTTATTTCTCGAGGGGTCATATCGATTGGGTCCAATCTACTTCGAAACATCGAAATAGAAACCTGTATACTTTTGACTATTAATATAATAATAATAAACGGTGCTCAATCAGCGTAACTTATATAATAAAATGTTTATATTACAAAACAAAACAAAAATACGAAAATCTGAGAAAAATGAGCAGGTTACAATAAGGTTACACAAGGTTCCTAAAATATAGGGATATTATTACTGGAGAGGCCCTTTTGATTGAAAACACCGAAGAAGTATCCTGATCATCTTCAATCATAACCAAATAAACAAACATCATAACCAGTACAAACAAAATAGCGGTAACTTGTATGTAATAAAATGTTTAAAGTTTACCAAAAGCTCACAACGATTGATTTGTTATAACCTTAACCACTCTTGGAGAATGTTTCAATGAGGTTACACAGAGAACCAAGATGTTTCAGGCGTTT
Organism: Microvelia longipes; assembly: GCA_018340805.1. NCBI lineage: Eukaryota > Metazoa > Arthropoda > Insecta > Hemiptera > Veliidae > Microvelia > Microvelia longipes. The sequence goes on along the minus strand of JACMZG010001893.1, from coordinate 34,814,279 downwards.
ATAAGATTACTAGTGGTTTTAGACATTATGGATATATTAATATAAAGGGCCTACCATATCTTAACAAATTGAGAGGCATGTAACTTGATTTTTTGACTCTAGGAGGCTCTGGGTAACCTCATTACAACCTCCTCTCAGAGTTTGATAAGGTTATAAATATTTTATCTTTGACGGCATATCATATTGTTTGGGTTTGAATCACTGTTACTTTGTACTGTTTATTTGATTATAATATTAATAAAAGGTAGAAAAGATAAATTTTGATTTTTTTTTTAAAGTTTTACTAATATGATCGCTCTAGTGATGATTTCTTTATGGGTTTAACATGGTGTTTGTATGTGTTTCTGTTAAAATCGTAATTCTTAGCATGGTTACGAAACAAATAGTAATTTTTCAAAGAAAAAAATAAAAAAAATCGAAAATGTTAATATTTTTTAACACGTCTAACCTGGTCCTTGTTTACTAGTGCACACATACATCCTCATCACGTATCTACGTAATGTAGTAGTATAAACGTGAACATATGATAGGATATAGATGTAACATTTTAGCTATTACCTCTCCTTTTACGAGAGACACATAAACCTTATAAAGAAAGCAAATGATGTCACTGCTAGCGCCTCAGTCCAGATTTATAGAATTTGCCTATAAATGACTTTGTTTTTCCTGCCACTTATAATGTTATTTTCAAATAACATTATATCCGAATTAACAAAAATAACTTATAATTAAAAAATATCAAAAGCATTAATAATTGAATTTTTTTAAAGTTTCAAATTGGTTTAAGAAGTTTTTTCTTCTTTTCACGTTGAGCTTTATTAATGGCATTATGTCGAAAAAAAGCAAAGCAATAAATTTGTAGAAAGGCTTACGAGTGCAAAAAAGTAAATATCTGGAAAAAACGTTTGGCATGGGCTTGGCAAAGCATGTCTAACGGATTTAAGAGAGCAGGATACATAAATGACTCGAGGGTTCCCGTGAGATATTTGTGGTGTAGATCGATCCGGTGGTTGCACGCTGCCTGGGGAATTGTAGACATCTACTAAAATTTTTTTGTTTACTCTCGAAGGAACTTAACTCTCCCTCTCTCGACAGACTACATTTATAGTATACGTGCCGAGAGTCATTTTCTGGTCTTTAAAAACTCCTATTTCTTTTTATCTTTATAAATATGGTTTTCAAATTGGGATTTCACTTTTTACACCGCAAAAGTTTTCTTTCAAAGAGATTCTATTGGTCGATTTGGCATATTACAACAAAAGGGCACGGGGTGGCTCGTAATGTTTCCTCACTTCCCTTCACTCCACCACAGAAAATCATTAAATTGATTAAGAAAGAAATGTCAGTGAGAAAATTAGAGTGAGAAAATAATGTATATTTAAGTTAGTCTTGGGACTCGCATGACGCGTCCTCAAACAATGAAAAATCAGTATTTCTCTTAGCGATTACCCATCCACATACTGACCTCGGTCGATGCTACTTTTACTCCTCTGTAATGTAACAAAATAACGTGTTTAAACTACAATGATAATAGACGCATACAGCATACACTCACACAGACAATTTGATAAAAACTACTTAGTAGGTCAAAACCTCTCAAACGGAGAGTTGAGGATAATTTCAGTTTCAGGTTTTCTCTGCAAACAAATAGCTTTTCCTCAATACCTACGGTATAAAGGAACGAAATTAAAAATGGTTTAAAAGTGTAAATACGAGCTATAACATAATTCAGCTAATTATTTTTGTAATGTCAAGCTTTCTTACTGTATTATACCATACCAGCAACCATCCTATAATGAAAATTGTTCACCATATTTTTTTTGAGAGCCTTTTGTAAAATAGGTACTTTTAGTGACTCAAAAAATGCTCAGTAAAATGCTATTTTCTTGCCAAGATGGTAAAAGTACTATTTTTACTGCCATGCCCGTAAAAGTTGTTATTTAACAATGATTATTGTCCTACGTATTTAGTTTCAGCTAAAGTCTAAAAAGATAAAGAAGAATATACAATGAAAACCTTAACACTCCAGTAAAATATGCTCACGATTTCTACAACTGTTCAGTTTGTTTGTATCGAAATTTAGATTAAAATTAAAAATCGGGTAGGAGGCTTATCGGCACTTTTTCTTATCACAGCTAATTCGCTACGCTCATCCTACCTAGTTCGGACTCGGTTTGCTCGTCTTCAGATAGTAAATACATTCGTTCATTTCCAGTGGTCACCTATCCAGAGACTGACCGCGTTTGGTGCTGCTTATTTTGAATGATCCCGCAAAAAAATGGGTATACTTGTCGTATTGAAAGGAAACTTGGTGTACTTCTTTATTAAGTACTTGTTTATTTTAGTTGAACTGAATTCATTTATTCAACAACTGGATTATATTCCGATTTTTTTAAAATGTTCTCAGGTCATAACAATGGAACTAATGCTGATAATGAGATGAAACTTGGCACATATATTAGTCCTATACATAGCTAAATTTTGCTGAATCTCAAATTGATCGCAACATTTTTTTGCGTTTTAAGATTTTCGAAATTTTTGCTGAGTCATTGTTGCGAGTCAATGACATCATAAAAAATATTTTTTGAATAGCACAACTGTAGCGGTAGACTGGTTTTTGTACAAAGTTTTAACTTTGATGTTTACTAAGTGCTAATTTGATAACACACACACACATACAGACAGAGAACTTTGTAAAAACTACTTAGGAGGTCTTAAACGACATGAAACGGATAATTCCCGTGTCATCCGCATTCAGATTTTTTTACGAACACAATAATTTTCCTATATACCCCTGGTATAACTGAGGAAAAGTAAAAAAATTGATATAAAGTTGCATATTTCTACTTATTATGCGCTTTCAAAAAAATAGTACATCTTACATGGTAGATAATACTTAAGATTTTTTTTGTAATACTCTATAAAAATATCAAACAATTGCAGATTATTTTACTATGCGGTAAAACGATTTTATTGCTTTAGAAATTATTTATTGACTCACTATCTCTTGTCAAAAACACTATCCGCAGCAATAAAATACTACTTTACCGCCTAGTAAAATAATCTGCTATTGTTAGATATTTTTATAGAATAATACATTGTGGCATTATGTTGTTGACAAGCTGTCAATGTTTATTGTATTTTTAGTTTTTTTGTAAGAATGGATATATTTATATTATTTATTATATATTAAATATAAATATAAATATATTAAAATATATCACAATATATTTATATTTGTTTCACTAAGTTATTAGTTATAATTAACTAGAAGTTCTACACTGGCGCCCAACGAAAATGTCAGATTCAGATACATTAGATGAGAGTTATAGTAATGAAGAAGGAGAGAAGACGAAAGGATACAACTTCCGACCCCGTAAGGTAATTGAGAAAGCTGGCCAATCAAGTAGCCAATCTGATACAGGTCCTAAAGGTAAGCCCCCTAGGTCTATTACATTTAGCCAAGAACAGTTTGGCGAATTGTTAGGTATAGTTCATAGAATGAACAGTGAATTTCTAGAGAAACTTTTGCACAACTTTTTGCAAAGTTTATTCCCTGCCCTAGACAAAAACGAATAGTCTGGAAATTTTACTAAGTGCAAAGCCCGATTTGATGGTAATAAGGGCTCTGATGTACTTGTCTTTTTTTTTTTTTTTTTTTTTTTTGGACGCAGTCAAGGTTTATAAAGACTGTGCGAAAGTATCTGATGAAAATGCTTTACTCGGGTTACCTATGTTACTTACTGGCCTAGCAGCTAAATGGTGGCTAGGGGTTAAAAATAGAATAAAATCTGGGAAAGAGGCGATTAAAGAGTTGCGAAAGGCATTTAGTGGAGATAAACCCGCGTATCGTACCTTTCAGAACATATTCAAATTAGATCATGGTAACAAGTCGGCACAGGTGTTTATTTTTGAAATGTTCACGCTTTTTACCGATTTACCATACGAATTAGAAGAGACCGTGCAACTTGATACAATTTATAGTAAACTAAGTAAGATTTTAAGAGAAAGAGTGCACAGAGATAATATTAAGGACATAGCGGATCTCTTAAAACAATGTGAAACCGTAGAAGAAGTCTTAAAACCAGATGATACTGATGCATCTGTCAAACATAAATAAAAGAGAGTCTTGAAGGAAGACTGTTATCCACAGCACAAGGCTAACGCCTTAAAGTGGATAATAATCCAAAACCATTATTACTTTATAAACAAGAAATGTTTTTATTATTTTATTTATTTACTTGAAGTGTATATGTATTTGTTTTAATTAAATAAAGGAAATTTTTATTTTTAAAAAAAAAAAAAAAAAAAAAAAACCTAAGGGACGTACGCGTTGTACCTTGTGTCGAAAGATCAATCATGACGCTTTTAATTGCAGATTAAAAAAGAAATTAGAGACTAACGAGCCAAGTTCTCTTAAAACCATGGATACAGAACCGATAAAGAAAGTTAGGTGTTATGGCTGTGGAGCTTCTGGAGTAGTCCGAGCTCAATACCAACACTGTAACAATAAGGAAAGTAAAAGTGCAAATACGGTGGAAATTGACGAAGAATTATACATGGCAGCCCAGGACAGCATTAAAGTAGATAACCGTTGCTCGTACCTATATCTATCAGCGGATTTAAGGGTACAGCATGACTAGACACAGGAGCCACTTGCAGTCTAATGGGTCGTAATGTTTATGTAAAGATAAAAGACATAGTAGAGCTATCCCCGGTAAATTTAAATCTCACTTTGGCTGACGGCATAAAAGCACCACGAAGTGGATTCGTTGGCATGATCGACATTCAAATTGCTGGTAAAACAGTACAAACTAGAATGGTTGCTCTTAAAGATGCCGGAGACATTGCTACGTTACTGGGAGTTGATTTTATGAGGGATGCTAAACTAATCCCCGATATAGTAGAAAATATTTTTTTCTTTAAGGAAAACTCAAACAAAAAATTTAGTTTTGTGAAGAAAACACAAGCGGAAAAAGATAAGGCGACTAATGAGAAAAAATCAGGCTCATGCTATTTCACTCCGGGATGATGAGGCATCAAATCTGACAAGTAGGCAGAGGTTAGAACTGACAGAACTTTTGGAAAGGAACTCCTCTGTGTTTAACAATGCTGGAGAAACAACTACTTTTGCAGAACATGCCATCGTCACAAAAGAAGGACAAGCACCAATTTCGGTACCTCCATATAGACTATCACCGCAGAGAAAAAAGTGTTAGATAAAGAAATTGAAAAGATGCTGGCCGAAGACATTATAGATGAGTGCGAATTACCATGGGCATCTCCAGTGTTAATGATCCCTAAGAAGAATGGTCAAGTTAGGGTATGTGTAGATTTCAGGAACCTGAATGCTGTGACTGTCAGCGATAAATATCCAGTGCCCAGGATCGAAGATTTACTCCACGAATCGAAGAAGGCAGCATTTGTTTCGATTTAAGATCAGGGTACTGGCAGGTTAGCGTTCGACAGCAAGATAGAGACAAGACAGCATTCGTCGTGACACCATTAGGATCCTACAGGTTTAAACGCATGCCTTTTGGTCTAAAAAATGCGGGTGCTACATTCCAAAGGTTCATAGACAAGATGAAATCTGCGCTAAAAGACATATGTATTATTACTTACCTGGACGACATTTTAATAATGTCCGAAACATTCGAACAACATCTTAGAGATTTACAATTAGTATTTGATAGATTAAGTCTGTTTATGCTAAGAGTGAACCGGGAGAAAAGCGTTTTTGTTAATTCAAGTGTAAAATACCTAGGGCACACCATTTCACAGGAAGGAATTCAGGCAGATCCTGATAAAATTTCAGAAATCGCCCGACCGCTGACAGAACTGACCAAAGACAAAGCTGTATGGAAGTGGGGTAAACTTGAAGAAGAAGCATTCGTAAAGCTAAAACAGAGTTTAACTCAAGCACCGGTTCTGCAAAGAGCTGATTTTGATGAACCCTTTATCTTGAGGACAGACGCCTGCAATTATGCTGTAGGAGCAGCTCTGATGCAGGGGGAGGGATCAGAAGAAAGACCCGTTGGATACGCGAGCAAGCTTTTAACACCCGCAGAGAGAAACTACTCCACAACAGAAAGAGAGGCTTTAGCGATAGTCTGGGCGGTGGAGCGGTTTAGGAGTTATATCGAGTGCAACGAAATATTAATAAAAACTGACCATCAACCTTTAAAATGGCTGATGTCCCTAAAATCTCCTTCGGGAAGATTGGCAAGATGGGCTCTAAAACTTTAACCATTTAACATAAATATCGACTATGCTCCAGGAAGGTCCAATGTGGTAGCAGACTCCCTATCAAGACCTCCAATGGAAAATGTATTGATGGAGTCAGCCCAGGCAACATTCCCAGCCATTTCTAAAGATTCTTTAAGAAAGGAACAAGAAAAGGATGACAACCTTAACAAAATAATAAAGGATTTAAAAAACAATAAATGTCCTGAGAACGTCGCGTCGTGGACAAAACGTGGGTACATAATGACCGACGGAGTTCTGTATCGGTACCAAGCAGATTCTGATTGCGACGAAGCTCAGTTAGTGGTACCTAAACAAAAAAGGATGGATATGTTGAAATAATTTAGAGCCGTTTCAATTTTAATTGTTAAAGTTTATAAGTGTGAGCAGGTTTTGATTCAAGATAATATACTTAGTGGAAAATAATTTAATTTTATTACTGATCTTAAATAGGTTGAGAATGTTTTACAAGATTATTATCTGCTTTGGAGGAAAGAGAGTGTTGGAAAGCATTGAAAGAAGAAAATAATAAATAGACGGCATATAATAGGTTCAGGCTATATAAAATTATTTTCTCCGGCACAAACTCAAACCTATTTTCTCTCTTATATAAGAGTGGAAGAGCTAATAAAGAAAATAAATCAGCCAATATATCTCTGGTAGGTCTCGCTTGCTTTTTTTACATCGATAACGGATCTTTTGTTTGGATATTGATAACCGAGGAAGGTTCCGTCGCCTGGGACCCAAACTCAATGGTTATGATATTAGATTTGTAGGGTTTGGGACATAACTCAAATAAAAGGGATTGATTCGAGCGCATCAAAATGCCAATAGCTCTTATATCTATGACTGGCTATCAATCTCCCTTCTCTTGAAAACAATCATAGCCGCCCCCCCCCCCCTGACATGAAACGACTCAGACACATAATAATAAAACTCCTCTCACACGTGCATCGTACCAGACCAGCATAGTAATAGATTTGTAATAATTGCGTAAAACCAACTTACTAAATTGGTTTTTAAACAATTTTTTCTATTAAACACTATTTTTAAACCGCACTTTAATTTAGATTGGTATTTAAAAATAACAACAAATTTAAAAATATAAAACTCACTCAATTTTGTTATTAACAGTTTCTAAAATATGAGATTATGTATATTTTTTGTATCCATGTACCTTACATGGCTGAAGATGTGCAGCCTAGTTATTATGACACGTCGGATTTATCATATGCCTTGACACAATTACTACCTGAATCTTCACGGGAATGAGCACAAATTATCTCATTTAGGATGATGTGACTTATCCTTTAAAATGTTACCACTTTATAATTTTTTGTTCAATGATTGAATCGTATTTAGTTTAAAAAATACGAAGCCTCGAAGTTAGGCACTTTTACGCTAACTCACTAACTCACTTATCAATTTTTGTTTATTCCTTGTTTCTCTTTCACTCTTTAGACAGTCATAAAAATTGATAAAAAAAAACGTCAACTGGACGTCTGATCCACAACTACTAATCACATGTAAAATATGTTTTAATAAAACACTCGATGAGTTTCTTCCTTTTCACTTCCTCCACAGACTGAATTTAAAAATTTGACCCCCTTAAAAAATGGCGTAATGTTTGAAATATTAATTAAATAAAATTAAAAAAAAACATATTAAATTAGTAAGAAAGGAAAATGCGTATAATATCTTTAATGTTGCTGACAGCATCAGTGTATTTTTAATAATATTTTTTTATATTTCCGTAACGTAACGTCCAATGTTTTTGAAACAATTTTTTTTGTAAAATTAAATTTGACATCACCCTGTATTTGATTTTGGTCAAGTTGATGTCAGTATAAAGTTAATATAATCGAGTTGAATAACTATCTACGTGTCTGGTCTCCTGTAGACGTCACTACTCAGGTCATCTTCGTTTTATCTGACTTTTCCTTATTAATTTAATTGAAAATCTGAAACCGGGATTTGACCACTATCCACCGTGTTGCATTGGTTTAACACCTCATGAATGGCTTTTATAAAGTTTTATGTCTGTATATATGTGTGTGTGTCTGTTATCATGGTAGCTCCCAGAGTGTCTATGCTAGAGAGCTCAACATTTATTTGACTAGTTGTGCTATCCGGTAAAAAATTGTTTGCGTCCTCAATAACCGTTACAATTATAAATTGATCCCACAATTTTTTAAAAAATGCTTAAATTTGGAAAAATGATTGGATTATTTTTAACTTAGCACGCATCTACTGCTATGTAATACCTACAAATGTGCAGAGTTTCATCTTGCAATCAGCATTACTTTAGCATAAACTGAGGATTATATGAATCGACAACACCTTACAAAAAGCAATATGTTTAAGGTATCCATGTACATATATAGTCCAAGAGCCGGACCAGAAAAAAATTGACTCATGTTGTACAACTTCACACCATTTTTTTAAAAAAATATACCTTAAATTATAAAGAAAAAACATAATATGCGTGTCCAGAGTAGAGCCCATCATATGATGGGGGTTGTGATAAAATCGCACAAATTTCAGTTCTCTCAAAATAAATGGTACCCTTTGGGTCGTGTGCAAAACATGAAGATTACATACTCTGTATGATTGTGAGTTTTTGTGTGTGTGTGTGTGTGTGTGTTGTGTGTGTGTGTGTGTGTGTGTGTATGTATATGCATGTATACACTTATTTATGTTTAAGTATACATGCATATGTACTGGAATGAATGTAAGTGTGTGTCTGTGTGTATATACCTTAAAAAAATTTAAATAAAAATTTAAAAAAAAATAAAAATGCATGCTAAAAAAACAAAAAAATGCATGTTTTTAACATATTAAATTATTTTATTATAATTCAATTATTATTATTATCTATTTATTTATTAAGTATATTTTGAATAACAAGCTCTGAGTTGGGTTAAAATTATAATGTAATTTGTAACATACAGGATTTATTAGACCACTCTTCTCCTTAACACAAGGCTCTAGTCTTATTTAAGGAGAATAGACCTGTAAGCTTATTTTTACTTGTTTTAAATTTTACATATAAATATTTGTAATGTTGTTTATTTTTGTTATATTGATATTAATTTATGTATATAATAAAGGATATTTAAATAAAAAAAAAAAAAAGAAAACATTTTTAAAAGGTGAAATGTTCTATAAATCGAATGTTTAATCCTGAAATTCGAATGACTACAACCAAAGTTACAACTCTTTTTAAATACACCAAAAAACACTCATTTGACGAAAAAACACTCATTTTATAAAGAATTTTATTAGCTTTGAAAATGACCTCTTCGTGTTTTGCACACGACCTACAGGGAACCACTTATAGCTAAAAGACTAGAATTTTTGCGATTTTCTAATATTTTGAGCGTGCGCATTCATATAAAGGGCTTAACTCTGGATAGGCAGACTATGCTTTTCCTTTATAATTTAAGACATATTTCTAGAAAATTTGGTTTAAAGTAGTACAAAATAATTGAGATTTTTTAGGCCTGGCTCTTGGACTAATATGAATGTCCTCGTAGTTTGAAAAAAACAATTAAAATAGAATAAGTAATACATAAAATATAACCTAATTTCCTCAAAATATAATAAATTAAATAATAAATAAAACTAAGTTGTAAAAAAAAATGGTATAAATTAAATAACTAAATACATGAATGTTCTAGTTTGTGCTAAATAACATCAAATTCACCTAAAAATCAATTTAATTGTCTGAATTTTTTTATTTATTTAAAATTCGAGTAATTTTTCAGGAAAGCTTCCAGTCTGTTTCTTCTAAAACGTTAAGATAATTATATTAATTTTACTAAAATTTTATTGCTTCAAAAAGTCTTTTTAATTAAACAAATAATTTATTTTTCTTTCTTTTATCATAATTTAAGAGAATCATTTTAAGTTCTTGTTTTCCTATTTCGTTAGAGGAAGATAATCTATTTTTTTCACATTTTCACGTTTATATATATATATATATATATATATATTATATATATATATATATATATATATATATTATATATATATATATATATATATATATACACATTGGTATATTCTTATATGCCAACATCCATCAGAGTAATTTTCTTTGAATTCACTTAAAAGTGATTCTGTAGTTGTTGTTGGCTTTAGTAAATTAGAAGAGAGTCTATTAGTTTGTGTGTATCTTAGCCTGTCCTTAAAACAGAACATTAAACTGAAGATCAGTTTGACAGATATTGAGTTTTCTTGTTAACATTTATCTGTTAGATTACCTGTGGTGTTTGTTTGTCTTTGAGTCAGAAGTGGAAACTAACTATCTGGACGAATCTCACTTACAAAATCTAAATTTGCTTATTAATTGTTTTGCTTTCATAATTTAGATTTTTATGCTGCTAAGCGAATTTTCATATGACAATAACGCCTGCAAGGTAATACAAATAATAAACCTTATAATGCTTCAAAAACTTCATAATTCAACATAAACTTCATAATAGAGATCCTCTATAAGCTTAGAAAATGTATCTTATACGGATCAAAAATTAAAAGGGGGGAGACTTGTAGACCAGCCTGTATATGAATTTTGCTTTTGCATAGATTACTGGTTTAATACTCGTACTAAACCCCCTTGCAGACTGGTTAGAAAGACATTGAATTTTCTTATATATCTTGAGTTTGCTTTGCTGTTTGTCTCCTAACCGGTATCAAAATCAAGAAAATACAAAACTTATATAAATTTTTATAAAAACGATTCTCTACGATTTCTCTAAGTTTCATGTTAACTCAGTTTGAAATCCAATAATGTTATCTCAGATAAAGGAAAAAAGCAAGACTAAGAACTATGTTAAATCTAATGTTACCCTGAAAGATAAAAGGGATAACTCGACTGTATAACGCTAACTCAGTATAACTCCTGTATAGATTGAGGTTTAAGAGTTCAACTGTAGAGATTTAAAACTGATGATAACGTAAAAATGTTGTCAAGTTTCAAAAATCTCAAGACTTGATTTTTTTTTATTTTATTTTTTTATCAGGTCTTTTGTATAATAAACTTAGCATTGGCGAATTTATTATAAAAATAATATAACTATGAAATCAAAAGCTAGAATGTAAGGTCATTGCAAGCAAAGAGAGATGCAATTCACTAGTAAGGAAATATTTTTGGTTTTATAAACATCTACTAATTTAAAAGTATCTCCACCCATTGATAAATAATATACAGGGTGAAGCCCACGTCTCCCCACACTCCTTTTATATTTTGAACGATTTGGCATAATTTAAAGAATTCTGGGCTACTTGTTTTGCGTAAAGGGGACCTTTTTGATAGTGTAGTTAATTTTGGGGGTCCTTTGCTACATCGTATTTTTGCGAATAATCCGATGACAAGTATCATCGGATCTTTGAAAAAAATGTAAATTGATAGGTAAAATTTTATTGGGCTCTTTGTTTTCTAAAGAAGGATCCAAGGCATTGTGGTCTTGCATATTTTTGTCTAAGACTAATATTTTAGGAGGCATAAGTGTATAATATAAAATATGTATAAAAACCAAATGTGTAAAGTGGACAGAAAAATATTGTGGTAAAATTGCCCTGTTTTTGGTTTAAGACCACAGATCATTCATTATATTTTCAATTAATGAAAATCAGTGCTACTATTTTTCCTAAATCTAGTAGAATCAGTGATTATAATTACCTTAAAGTGAGGGTAAGGACACATTATAATTGTGCGAAAGACATTTAGGAAATGTAACAAAGAAATGCAATGCTACGTCTGAAAGCTGTTCCATCATTCGACATTCGTCATTATTAATGGCTCGACATAATGTCATGTTCCACTCTGGCAAATCTCGGTTATATCAATGATATGCTTTGGTGGTGGTGAGAGAGAACCGCTCGTCTCTAGTAAATACTTCACATTACATTCTTCGGAATTTAATTTAAGGTCAGAGTCAGTTCGGGCTCGAATGAGTTAGATGAATTGAAACTGAGTGGGACATGACATTATGTCGAGCCATCAATGCTAACGAATGTTGAATGTTGGAACAGTTCCCAAATATAGCATTGAATTTTGCTTGTTACATTTCCTAGGAGTCTCTTGCATAATTATATTTCGTCAACTATTCATGTTTTGCAAAACACAGTAGTATCAAATGATATATGAGGGCAAGAAAATTAAAGATTTGCGTTTTAAACCAAAATAAGGCATTTTTACTTAAGAAAATTCTCTCGAATGTCAATTTGACATTCGAGAGAAGCTCTGAACCCGTTTCAGAGGTCCCTAATGACGAAAACATACGTTTACACTTTTATATTGTATATATATATATATATATATATATATATATATATATATAATATATATATATATATATATATATATATATATATATATATATATATATATATATATATATATATATATATATATATATATATATATATATATATATATATATATATATATATATATATATATACAGGGTGGTCCAGCTAAGAAGGACAAGACCTTTTTCTCGGAAACTATAACAGCTAGAAGGATGCGGTTTTCGGCGTTGGATTCAATGTAATAGTGAGAGACGAGAAAAATCCGTTTTCGGGCGCGCTTCGCGCCTGTCATAGAGATGTTAATGCTAACTTTTTTAATTTTATAGTTATGTATAGGGAACTTTTTTTTGTTCTTTAAAGAATAAAAAATAAGGAAGATTAGTGAAGACCGCATCAAAATCGGACAATTTTTAACCGAGCTATGATGGAAAAACACTTTTTTTAAATTTAGTTCACTTCGGCGCCATTTTGGATGATGTTGAATTTAAATAAAATTTATTATATGGACATATTTTTAAACTAGAAACATTGCTTTAATAAAAGAATATCAAAAGTTTTAATTCCAACCTCAGTTTTAGGTGTAAAATAGTCGTTAAACATAACAAAAACAAAAAAAATATGGTTTTTCTAAGATACCATGAAAAGTAAGATAGGGAGCTATAGTTTTTATGGTTTGTACAGTTAGCCAACATAAAAAGCAACAAAATGAGTCCAATTTTAACAAATTCGCTTCACAATTTCAAAAGTTATTACTAATAAATCTCTTGTAATTGCCAAAAATGGAATATTTTTATAGTTTACCACCCTATTGTTGATATTTAATGGAACTGCAACGTCATCATACCTTGTGATCTTTATTGCAGCTTGTATAAGGATTCCAGAACGCCTAAAAACACTTATTTTTGTTCATTGGTTGTGGAGAAATTACGATTATGGTGATTTTCGTCAATCGTAGAATGCAGATTAGAGGTACCTTGCAAAAACCAAGTAAAATCCTTCATAAACGTTAATAAAAATTGATTTGATGATAACTACTTCGTTTCTAGGGGTGAAGGACCAAAAATAGCAAATCACACAACTAGACTGTAAAGTGATATTTTACTGCTGCGGAAATTTGTTTTTTAACGACAATAAAACCAGCAAACTTTATTTCCGGACTTAAGGTCACCGGACTTGACCCCACTCGATTTTAAATAGCAAATCACACAACTAGACTGTAAAGTGATATTTCATTGCTGCGGAAATTTGGTAAAAAAAATGTTTTACCAATATTTTTTTACCAAATTTCCGCAGCAATGATATATCACTTTACAGTCTAGTTGTGTGATTTGCTATTTAAAATCGAGTGGGGTCAAGTCCGGTGACCTTAATGGCCACCTAATTGAGCCGCAGGTCCCCATATTATTTTACCTTAATTTTGTAAAAGTATGAATAATTATTTATCAATCTTGTGTTTTAATTTCTTTAACTAAGTTAAATTAAATTATTCATACAAAAAAATCGACTCTTTTTAATAAATGCGCAACTAAAGGTAAATAATATAAATAATGAAAATTTATAGCTCCGGAAATAAAGTTTGCTGGTTTTATTGTCGTTAATAAACAAATTTCCGCAGCAGTAAAATATCACTTTACAGTCTAGTTGTGTGATTTGCTATTTATTGGTCCTTCACCCCTAGAAAGGAAGTAGTTATCATCAAAATCAATTTTTTATTAACGTTTATGAAGGATTTTACTTGGTTTTTGCAAAGGGTACCTCTAATCTGCATTCTACGATTGACGAAAATCACCATAATCGTAATTTCTCCACAACCAATGAACAAAAATAAGTGTTTTTAGGCGTTCTGGAATCCTTATACAAGCTGCAATAAAGATCACAAGGTATGATGACGTTGCAGTTCCATTAAATATCAACAATAGGGTGGTAAACTATAAAAAATATTCCATTTTTGGCAATTTCAAGAGATTTATTAGTAATAACTTTTGAAATTGTGAAGCGAATTTGTTAAAATTGGACTCATTTTGTTGCTTTTTATGTTGGCTAACTGTACAAACCATAAAACTATAGCTCCCTATCTTACTTTTCATGGTATCTAAAAAAACCATATTTTTTTTTGTTTTTGTTATTTTAACGACTATTTTACACCTAAAACTGAGGTTGGAATTAAAACTTTTGATATTCTTTTATTAAAGCAATGTTTCTAGTTTAAAAATATGTCCATATAATAAATTTTATTTAAATTCAACATCATCCAAAATGGCGCCGAAGTGAACTAAATTTAAAAAAAGTGTTTTTCATCATAGCTCGGTTAAAAATTGTCCGATTTTTTGATGCGGTCTTCACTAATCTTCCTATTTTTCATTCTTTAAAGAACAAAAAAAAGTTCCCTATACCTAACTATAAAATTAAAAAAGTTAGCATTAACATCTCTATGACAGGCGCGAAGCGCGCCCGAAAACGGATTTTTCTCGTCTGCTCACTATTACATTGAATCCAACGCCGAAAACCGCATCCTTCTAGCTGTCATAGTTTCCGAGAAAAAGGTCTTGTCCTTCTTAGCTGGACCACCCTGTATATATATATATATATGTATGTATGTATGTGTGTATATGTATATATATATGTATATATATATATATATATATATATATATATATATATATATATATATATATATATATATATATATATATATATATATATATATATATATATATATGTATGTGTGTGTGTATGTGTATATAAAATATATACATAAATAATAGAATTCATAAATAATAAAATAACATATCATAACATTACTATAAATGCATTATAGATTATAAAGCAACGCCTCACCGCGGCACAAGACTAATGTCTATTAGCAGGGAGAACGTTTCCTATAATATTCACCAACTTTTTTCTATCTTAATAGATAAAAATTATTACCTTTTAAGAAATTTCTTTGGGTTATAAAATTCGCTAAGGGGATAGACGTCATGGCGGAATTCGAACCTCGGACCACGACACAAATCCGTTTCAGAGGTCTTTAAGGAAACTATATATATATATATATATATATATATATTATATATATATATATATATATATATATATATATATATATATATATATATATATATATATATATATATATATATATATATATTATATATATATATATATATATATATATATATATATATATATATATATATATATATATATTATATATATATATATATAACAATCTTTTATAATAATAATAACTTACAGGAGGTGAAGCGACTTATGAAATAACTCCTCAGTCACTCGGGACTTCCCAATTTTACCTGACCGAATAAGAAATATGTCGAAAATTCTCAAAACCCCTCTAAATCACTTCGCTTCATCTCCTGTAAGTTATTATTATTATAAAAGATTGTTATGTTATACTTTTAGTATTTTCCTATATATATAATATATATATATATATATATATATATATATATATATATATATATATATATATATATTATATATACATATATGTATTTCTAGACACTTTCTTGTAAACATCTTTGAAACGAATTAATATTTTTTAACCAAACTTGGTACAAAAGTCAACCTTTGGGAGGACACGAACCCTAGTTAAAACCAGGTTTTTGTGATGTCATTAACCCAGTTTGCTGAGTTACTGAAGTTTTAAAAAAATCGGCAATATTCAGAGTTAATATTTTTTGCCGCGAAAAATGTCAGTATTTATGTTTTTGAGATGCTGAATCGATTGGAGAATATTTGGAAAATATTCATTTCCTTTGGAAAATGCAGACAAAATGAGTTACAAGGAGTGCTTGACAATTGAGTAACTGCTTAGGATCTAAAGCATGAACCGGAACCACGCAATGGGCATGGTTTTTGCATAAGAAAGAAATGGGTTGTTAAGCACAGAAACACGCATCCAAAGGAAATTCGCCCGACATGCGGACCACCGCGCCAGAATTTTTTTCTAGCTGTAAACTTTTATTAGGTAAAAAAAACGATAAAAAATTATTGTCCCTACTAGGATTTGAACCTAGGTACTCTGGGTTTGAGTGCTCGCATCCAAAGGAAATTCGCCCGACATGCGGACCGCCGCGCTAGAATTATTTACAGTTTAGGCACTTATTTCAGATCTTAGAATAAACATGGGTAGGGTTAAAAATGTCTTGTATTCTTTCTTAGAACCCAAAAAGTGCAACAATCTTCCAAATTACTAAATGACAAATTTGTGATTTATGTTTTAGTAGCTTATATATTAGTATATTATGTATTAGTATAATAAGACTTGGGTTCAATTACGATGTGCAGCATCGTCGATTCATACAAAAACTAAACATTTCTGTTTTTAAGAGTTTTCTAGTTGATTCATTCAAAATCTTTTAAACGTGGAATTAAAATTTTGCAGGCACGTAGATTATTACAATAAATTGACACTAATCTAAATCAGCGTGGAATTGAGTGAATGAGTGTTGCAAATTCGATATGACGAGGAAAAGTTCCAAGGTCCCCGTTTTTTTATAACTTGATCGTGTTATCTATGTATGATCAAACTATAAAACTCCTTGTTTTAGCTTCAGGAATTTACTAAAAAAATCTGTCAACTAAGCCTCATGAATCAACTTATCAAACTTCTCGGGTGTCTTACCACAAAGCGCAGGTGTTAGGCCGACAAACTATTACAATTAAAAAGTTATAAAATTAATATAAAATATCCAATAATTGGGATTTGAAACGTTGAAAACATTTAGTATTTGAGATAAAGACCGGGCTACTATTTAAACCCATGTTACCAGTTAATTGGACCGAATCCAATGAAAGTTTATTTGCTTGAACTTCCTGCCCCGGGGCTCCGAATCTCTGCCAAAACACATTTTACTAGAGCAGATTTAATTCTTGTTAAAATTTAATTAATGTTTTTTACCAATGTGGTGACATAGGTTTTCAAAGCTTAATAATTAATTTTATTGGAGTTGGGTTTCCAATGATAAAGGTGGATTCTGATACTTTTGGTTTGTAGGATATTGGATTAGTAAAAACCAGTTGAGGTGCTATCAAGTCTATCTTCAACTTTTTCAGTTTCACTCTAGTGGGTTTGTTAGAGGCGTTACAGCCAATTTGATTGAAGGTTTAAGGTTCGAAACCCCGATATTTCTTCTGGTTTTTATTGACAATGTACTTATTTTTCCGTTTGAAATTTACTGAAAAATAATAAAGTTTTTATTTATGGATTTTTAAATTAGAAGCAAAATTTCTTAGGTCATGTGTTTTTTTCTTTTTGCGAATTTCCTATAGAACGAATTTTTGGTGTGATGTCGTTCCGTCGACAAATCATTCCGTCGACAAATCATTGCGTCGACAAATCATTGCATCGACAGATTATTTGTCGACGGAACGATTTGTCGACGCAATGATTTGTCGACGGAATGATTTGTCGACGGAACGAACCGGGTTGTTGCGTCGACAAATCATTCCATCGACAGATCAGCGTCGACAAATCGTTCCGTCGACAAATAACTTGTCGACGGAATGATTTGTCGATGGAATGATTTGTCGACGCAAAACAACCCGATTCGTTCCGTCGACAAATCATTCCGTCGACAACTCAAATTATTTGTCGATGGAACGATTTGTCGACGCAATGATTTGTCGACGCTATGATTTGTCGATGGAATGATTTGTCGACGAAGTGATTTGTCGACGGAACGATACGGAGCCGAATTTTTTTAGAGGTCCCTGACAACGAAATACTACACACATATTTAAATGAACTAAAATTAAATATATTGTGAAGAGGATCCTTAATAAAACCCGAAGTTTTACGACGTCATTAACCTTGTTTCCTAGGACAGCATTTAAGAAAATAAAAGGTTAAAATAATTTGCAGAGAAAAAGGTCTTGTTTTATGTTTTTTAATAAATACTTTATTTTCGCCACGAAATTGAAGTCTTTCTCTCACTTTCACCTCGTTTTCGTCACTTTTTTCTTCTCCATGTTATGGACAAGACAATTTTTAAGTAGATGTAGTATAGTTATAGTATTATAGAATATTGTTATAGTAGTATAGCATTATATTATTGTATAGTATTATAGAAATAACAATAACAATCTCACAATAAATAAAGCCGATAAAGGCAACACCACTGTTATAATTATGAACACTGATTACTCACACATGACAATTGAATTTATAAATAAAAATGGATCCCACTAATAAATATCAAACTGAACTTAAACGCAATAAAAAAGTCACCTCTGGTGATTGCACTTAAAACGTATATCGTTACATAATCCCAAACCCATCTGCACCAACTCTTAAAGCTCTTCCAAAAATTCTATTTGGAAGAGCGATAAAGATTCTATTATAAAGATATAATATTATAAATATTATAAAGATATAGTATTATAAAGATAATATTATAAAGATTCTATTATCGGCACAAAAAATAGCGGAAATAGTGAGAAAGTGAACAAAATCAATCAACGATTTCTGCAGTTAGATATCTCAAAAATTCTGTGCTTACTATGAGTAAGATAGTGGATGGATACAAGGAAAAAGGAGATAGGGTTGAGGAAAACAATAAACAATTAGATCAGGAAAATATTCTACTTCGTAAAAAGATAGAAGAAATAGAAATATCCTATAATAGTCAAATGAAAGAATTTGCAAGAGAAGATCAATACACAATGAACGAGAAAATAATGAGATTAGAAAAAAACAGAGGGTTTCGAGAAAGTTTATAATAAAAGAGTTCTTCACCTAGAGCAGAAGAAGCAGGTGGAGAACATAGAAATTATTGGAGTTCCTGTGGACTCAGGGTGGAAGACTGCCGTGTCATCGTGGAGAAAGGTAGCCAGCGGGTTAGGTATACAGGTTAAGGAGGGAGATATTCAGGTCACTCATAGGGTTAAGTCCAGGGTGCCTGATAAGATTCCCAACACAGTAGTACACTTAGCTTGCAGGTATATGAAAAATAAATGTTTAAGAGCTAGCAATGAAACAAGACTGACTGCCAAAGATCTTCATCCGTCATTAATAGATTAAGAAGGTATTGATTTTTGGACATTTGCTCCTGGCATGAAGGATCTGCTGTACCAAACTAAGCAAGTGGCTAAAGCTAAAGGGTTTAAATATACTTGGTCGAGGGATGGAAAAATTTTTACACGACATCAGGACAGAAGTCTTCCTTATCAAAAATAGGAGAGACCTGAAATTGCTGAAACTGACTGCCACACCAGCTGGTTCTGCTAATGCATCTCCTTCAGCAACTCCACTTCCTATATCTCCCCTTCCAATAACAAAATGACTATCTTGTTTAATTAAATATAACGCATTATTTTATTTACCTTTATCTATTTACATATCAAATTAATATCTTTAAATTATAATTATACTCTAATTAAAATATTATTTATTAATGTTATTATTTACTAAATTATTTAACAATCAATTTTACTTAACCAAATTTTTTATTTATTTAATTTAAGTCCAAATATTTTTACTACATTACATATATAATAAACGTTTTATTATATCTATTAAAAGTCTACTATATATATTTCTACCAAAATTTAGTTAACTTTTTAAGTAAAACTTACATAATATCACGACTTGATTTTATTTATATAGTTAATAATGCTCTAAAGATTTGCCTGCTCATAAATGCTATTAGTGATCCTAAATTAATTTCTATAAAACTCAATAGTGCATGTAATACCTACCGATGTTTATATGTTATTTCTGTAATTTGCTTAGCAAGTCTTATCTTTAGTATTTACATACATAAGTAATTCGTATAATAGATCTTCATCAGGGGAAATCTTGAACAAAGAAATTCTGAGTCAATTGAACAGCGGTCTCAATTGAACATTAGAAGCCTTCATAAAAATCTAGATAAATTTATCTGTAAAATACATGAAATCAAAATGAAACCCGACGTACTAATACTTACAGAAGCAAGAATACGTGACATACTTACTGACCTATACGTATTTAAAGACTATAAACATGTATGCACCGGAAATAATTTTAATCAGAACAGCGGGATAGTAATATACATAAAAAATCAACTGTACAGTGACGTAGAGGTAACAGAACATGACATGACTGACGCTGATTGCTTAGTACTTGA
Source organism: Microvelia longipes (assembly GCA_018340805.1). Lineage (NCBI taxonomy): Eukaryota > Metazoa > Arthropoda > Insecta > Hemiptera > Veliidae > Microvelia > Microvelia longipes. The sequence continues at coordinate 34,793,592 of JACMZG010001893.1, read as the reverse complement.
AATAAAAAGTATTAAAACTAAAATAATATCTGATATAGGTCTCCTAGTGGTCTTATAAAATTATTTCTTAAAGAATTAGATATTTTGATAAACAAAATCAATAATAATAAAATAGTTGTGACAGGTGACATATACCTGGATATACTAAACTACGAATATAGACCTACTGACCAACTAACTGACGAATACATTAGTATATTTAAAAAATATAAGATGGAATCGATTATTGATGGACCGACTAGAGTGACACCGGAAACAAAGACGACCCTAGACCATTTATTTGTCAGCAGTTCGCTTACTAACAGTTTGTTTGCTTCTATGATTGAGACCTATATAACGGATCATTATACAATATATTTACATCTTCCTAAAATTAAAGCAAAGAGGCACCACGACCTTAAAACTAAAAATACAAAATAAACTGAAATTACTACTGGAAAAAGAGACTTGGAAAGACATTACTAACAATGACAAAGTTAACATCACTACAAATAATTTCTTTCAAAAACTTAAACAAATTATTGACTCTTCGACAGAAATCGAACCAATACCGAAACGAAAATACCAACCTATACAACTGTCAATTAAAACATTATTATAGGACTGAAACTTACTATAAACAATTTAATAAATTAATTAAGAAAACAAAAAATGCATACTATTTTAAAATAAATAGAAAAAGACAAAAATGACAGCGGGAAAGTGTGGAAGGTGATAAACGAAGCAACAGGACGGACTAAGTCAAACGTTAAAATACAAAGCATATACAACGAGACTACTGACACAGTTATAGACGCAAACACACAACCACAACAAGCTGCTGATGTTATGGCTAAATACTTTGCTAATGTTGGACAAGCTTATGCTGAAAAGATTAAGACTAACACAAATCATGAATTAAAGAAAAATATTCAGACAGACAAACATAGTAACACTTGGAAAGACATGATATTTAAACAACAAGATATAATTGACGCTATAAAAGACCTAAAACTAAGCGCTGCCCCTGGACATGACGGACTAACTACAGAATTTATAAAAACAAACCAAGAATATTTAATAAACCTAATACCGCATATAGTAGAATTAAGTTTAAAAGGAGGAGTATTCCCTGATGCCTATAAACTTGTCGTCATAAACCCCATCTTCAAAGCAGGCAACCCACAACTACCATCTAACTATAGACCCATCTCTCTACTTTCGAACTTGTCTAAAATCATAGAAAAAATTGCCAAGAAATAATTGTTGGAGTTCTTAGAAAATAACTGAATATTAAATAACGCTCAATTTGGATTTAGATCTGGTCGTGGTACAGAGGATGCAATAGCACAGCTAGTTGACTGCTTAAAAGATTGGCTTGATGATGGCAAGAAACCTGCAGTAGTAATGCTTGACTTAGCTAAAGCATTCGATACGGTTTCTCATAAACTGCTAACTAAGAAATTAAAAGCTATAGGCATTAAAGGAACAGTACTCGAGTGGTTTAAAAGTTATTTAAATTCTAGAAGATGTAGGGTTAAAGTTAATAATAAAATTGGAAGCGAGTTCTCGTCCGAGTACTCAATACCCTAGGATACCGTTCTCGGCTGAATTTTGTTTTTAATCCATATTAACGACATCTTCCATTTAACGTTAAATTCGAAAATAATTGGCTACTGCGATGATTTGGCAATATTATGCGCTACCAACTCATTCACGGCAACATTAAGACTCCCTGAGACAGACATGATGCTTATTAAACACTGGCTTAGTACTAACTTACTGACTTTAAACATAAACAAAACTTGCTACATGACAATGACTAACCAGACTAACAGACAGCCTGAATTCACTAAACTTAGAGTACACGAGATGGACTGCCACGCTACCTACCCTTTACCCTGTACTTGTCCTTCATTAGCAAAAGTAAAAAATACAAAATATTTAGGACTAACTATAGACGAATGCTTAAACTGGACGCCTCCTATTCAACAACTTTCGACTAGACTTAGACAGAGTGTATATATTTTTGCAAGAGTTACTGGATTCTTATCTATATCCCAAGTAAGATCCCTTTATTATGGAATCATTAATTCTATTATCCAGTATGGAATAATAGCCTGGGGATCTGCCTGTGATACGACTAAGAGGATGGTACTCAAAGCACAGAAAGCTATAATCAGGACGATATTTAAAAAACCTAGAGGATACAGCACTAAAAAACTATATACTAAGTTAGACGTACTTAATATCGACAATATTTATAAAATGACATGCATACTTTACGGACTGAAAAACAGGAATAAATTGACGGAAATACTTCACGACAAAGGAACAAGAAACGAAACAAAGAGATTATACCAACTACCTTAGACTAACACTGTAAAAGCACAGCAATACTTGACTTACTACGGACAGAATCTTATCAACTACCTACAGAGTCATTTATAACATTTAAAACAACTGGCTTACAAAAAACGGACTCATTCAAAAAACACCTTCGCACTTACCTGTGTCAAAAACAAAATACAGGAAAAAAGAAAGATTATTAAAATATTTATTTATTAATTATTTTCCTAATTGATCAATTGTTATTGTTCTTATTTCTTCCCTTTGATCAAGATCAATTTAAAGATTCATTCAAAGATAAGGATAAGACTACGGCCGTATTCTCAGAATCATTTTTGAATCTCTCCTAGGTTGTGTTCTAGCTTCTTCCTAGCCTTCTCCTAGGTTTTAAAAATCAACCCTAGGAAATGATTTTACCGTAAATTTTTTGTGCTAAAACGTTAATATAACATAATTAGAATAAAAAAACTTACATTTGGAGTAATTGTAAACTTAATTTTATTATTTATCTTTACAATAATTTGAACCTCACATTTTTACGTAAATGACATTTTTTGACAATAGCGCTACCTAGTAGAGAACTGTAAAACTAATAATATTGAGATATTTACAAAAATAAACAAATGATTTTGTAAACAAACCTGGCAAGAATAACTCCCTTAAAATACGTAAATTTGTAATGACAACAAACTTATTTATAGTTGCCCGATTATTTAAAAGTATATCTAATGTGAAAGTGCGTGACTTGACAGTGAAGGGTTTGAAACTAGAGAATGATTTGCATTTTATTTTCACTTATGTAGAAATCATATATGTCATTAAAGTACTATTTAATGTTTTTACAAATAACATTGTTAGTGATAATAAGAACAGGTAAAACTTTCCGTAGAGTGTATGGGTGCTACATTTTTGAATTGTAAGTTTTTATAGGAAGCAATTATTATATTTGACTTAAATAACAGAAAAAATATGAATAGTTTTTTTTTTTTAAACTAGTTCTTTATTGGCAAAAGTAATACAATATTTATTTTGTGTATACCGGAGCCATATTATATTTATTGATTAGGGTAATTTGTGCCTCTTTATTTTATTTATTTATTTGTTATTTATGTGGTATAAATTTTGATTATTTTTTGGGTGGGAGGGGTTGTTGGGTCAGGATAATATTATTTTTTGGTTATATTTTTTATTTTTTTTTTTTTAATTTTTTTTTTTTTTGAGGGATTGTCAAAAGGTATTTTTGGTGGTGTTTTTGGAATAGGATTATATTGTTATAGGTAGTTTGCAGGAGTTTCAAAAAGGTTTGCCTATGCAGTCTGTGACTGACTTTTAATGATTCAAACCTGGCACTTTGCCTGTAAAAATTGAGGGAAACCACAGGAAAAAACCTCAATTAGGTTGAATCGGACACGCGGGTCAGGGGTGTAAAGGTTATGTTATTATTTTTTTTTACGTTTGGGGGTTTAACTGCTAAAGCTGTTAAACAAGAGAGGTTCAGGGCGAATTGATTTAAAATTTGTTACGTGTGACACCCCCAAAATTTTTAAGGTAAAATTTAAGTATAGGGGGGGGGATGTGAGAGAGAAATCAAAAATTTTTATAATCTTTTTAGGTCAAGTGAGCTAATTCTTTTTTTTGAAAAAAAATATAATTATGTTTTTTTGTTTGTAGGGGGCGCTACCCTTAAAATTAAGAGAGAGGGGTCTAATAAAAAAATTTGTTTTAGGTCAAATGAGTAATAATGTACAGAGATATTTCTGTATATAAATTGTTATTGCTCCAAACAACTTCTATTGACCTGAAACGGATTTTGAGCAATGAAAAAAAAAAATGTTTGGTTGTCACCCTTTTATAAATTTTGGGGGTGCTATCCCCAAAAAGTCAAATTTGTTTTATTGCTCTAAACAAATTCTATTTGTCTGTAAATGGATTTTGCGCCAGTAAAAAAATGTTTTTTTTGGACGGGTCCCCTTATATAATTTTTTGAGAGGTACCACCCCCGGGAAAATTAAAAAAATTACCGGAATTTCATTTTTATTTATTAGTATCAAATGTTTCAGAATATGACGCAAAGGTTTGCTCCAATATAAATCTAAAGTTACTGTAAAAAATTACATATTGGTAATTGATGAACCATACATACCAGACGATTTAACGACATAAATAATTGGGTATTCAAACTTCCAGTTGTCAACTTAGTGGGGTTGTAACCGAATTTTATCGCGATAAGCTCCACACGAAGCTGAGTTAATCATCAAAGTGTATGTATTGGTGAAATGCACCAGTGCAGGGTGAAATGCACCACCCTGTATATCTTCTTCATGAGCATATGTTAATCGTCGCGAATGTGTGACGTCCACAAAATACATATTGGTCTTATCAAAAAAAATGAAACAAAGGATCCTATTTATTTTATTTTTTTGTGATCCTAAAAGCGCCAATTAGCATTGCTTTATTATGAACAAAGAAACGTTCTTCAACAAAACGTAACTTCCGTGACGTATTTATATATTTGATATGGTCGATTTATATACCCGAAGCAAATTTTTTACATTCCATTTACATTTTTTAATTTTTTGTTAAGCTATAACAAATGTTTTTCCCTAAGCAATAGGCTATGAATACTATAAAAATACACACAGTTTCACGACGTAAAGAAAAATCGTGATCCTCTACTGATTAGAAAGATCAAACTAAGTAACAATCATAACGGGGATAGTAAGCATTGTTTACATTATGTTGGTAGTAGAGTAAACATTATACTTATTGATGTATCTCCCCATTAAAATGTGGGATTCAAAACTCTGCCTTAACGTGGGTAGTGTTGTATATTCCCATCTAGAATGAAGTAGAGCTGTTAACTGTTTTGAAAATCCCGTTTTGAGCGACCGCCTTCTTGATTGCTAACCTTGCAAAATAAATGCTATCAAATATTTATAATGGAAAGTATCATAAACTTGATGAAACCTTATAGAAAAATAAAAAAAAATAATAACTAGTTTCTGAGTATATATTTTATTGAGTATATAAAATTACTGGAAAGTTCTAAACTTAACTAAATAATTAGGGTAAATTGGGCTAACTTATATTAAGGTTTAAACAAGACTGAAAAGTATTTATTTTTTGANAAATAGCGCTACCTAGTAGAGAACTGTAAAACTAATAATATTGAGATATTTTACAAAAATAAACAAATGATTTGTAAACAAACCTGGCAAAGAATAAACTCCCTTAAATACGTAAATTTGTAATGACAACAAACTTATTTATAGTTGCCGATTATTTAAAAGTATATCTAATGTGAAAGTGCGTGACTTGACCAAGTGAAGGTTTGAAACTAGAGAATGATTTGCATTTTATTTTCACTTATGTAGAAATCATTATATGTCATTAATGTACTATTTTAATGTTTTTACAATAACATTGTTAGTGATAATAAGAACAGGTAAAACTTTCGTAGAGTGTAATGGGTGCTACATTTTTGAATTGTAAGTTTATAGAGCAATTATTATATTTGACTTAAATAACAGAAAAAAATATGAATAGTTTTTTTTTTTTAAACTAGTTCTTTATTGGCAAAAGTAATACAATATTTATTTTGTGTATACCGGAGCCATATTATATTTATTGATTAGGGTAATTTGTGCCTCTTTATTTTATTTATTTATTTGTTATTTATGTGGTATAAATTTTGATTATTTTTTGGGGTGTGAGGGGGTTTGTTTGGGTCAAGGATAAATTTTATTTTTTGGTTTAGGTATTTTTTATTTATTTTTTTTAATTTTTTTTTTAGGGATTGTCAAAAGGTATTTTTGGTGGTGTTTTGGAATAGGATTATTGTATAGGTAGTTTGCAGGAGTTTCAAAAAGGTTGCCTATGCAGTCTGTGGACTGACTTTTAATGATTCAACTGGCATTTGCCTGTAAAATTGAGGGAAACCACAGAAAAACTCAATTAGGTTGATCGGACACGCGGGTCCAGGGTGTAAAGGTTATGTTATTATTTTTTTTACGTTTGGGGGTTTAACTGCTAAAGCTGTTAAACAAGAGAGGTTCAGGGCGAATTGATTTAAATTTGTTACGTGTGACACCCCCAAAATTTTTAAGGTAAAATTTAAGTATAGGGGTGGGGGGATGTGAAGAGAGAAATCAAAAATTTTTATAATCCTTTTTAGGTCAAGTGAGCTAATTCTGTTTTTTGAAAAAAAAATATAATTATGTTTTTAATTTGTTTAGGGGGCGCTACCCTTAAAAATTAAGAGAGAGGGGGTCTAATAAAAAAATTTGTTTTAGGTCAAATGAGTAAAATGTACAGAGATATTTCTGTATATAAATTGTATTGCTCCAAACAACTTCTATTGACCTGAAACGGATTTTGAGCCAATGAAAAAAAAATGTTTGGTTGTCACCCTTTAAATTTTGGGGGTGCTATCCCCAAAAGTCAATTTGTTTTATTGCTCTAAACAAATTCTATTGTCCTGTAATGGATTTTGCGCCAGTAAAAAAATGTTTTTTTTGGACGGGTCCCCTTATAAATTTTGAGGTACCACCCCGGGAAATTACAAAAAATTACCGGAATTTCATTTTATTAGTATCAAATGTTCAGAATATGACGCAAAGGTTTGCTCCAATATAATCTAAAGTTACTGTAAAAAATTACATATTGGTAATATGATGACCATACATACCAGACGATTAACGACATAATAATTGGGTATTCAAACTTCCAGTTGTCAACTTAGTGGGTGTAACGAATTTTATCGCGATAGCTCCACACGAAGCTGAGTTAATCAAAGTGATGTATTGGTGAAATGCACCAGTGCAGGGTGAAATGCACCACCCTGTATATCTTCTTCATGAGCACTATGTTAATCGTCGCGAATGTGTGACGTCACAAAATACATATTGGCTCATATCAAAACAAAATGAAACAAAGGATCCTATTATTTATTTTTTGTGATCCTAAAGCGGCCAATAGCATTGCTTTATTATGTAAACAAAGAAACGTTCTTCAACAAAACGTAACTTCCGTGACGTATTTATATTTGATATGGTCGATTATATACCCGAAGCAAATTTTTTACATTCCATTTACATTTTTTAATTTTTTGTTAAGCTATAACAAATGTTTTCCCTAAGCAATAGGCTTATGAATACTATAAAAAATACACACAGTTCACGACGTAAAGAAAATCGTGATCTCTACTGATTAGAAAGATCAACTAAGTAACAATCATAACGGGGATAGTAAGCATTGTTTACATTATGTTGGTAGAGTAAACATTATACTTATTGATGTATCTCCCCATTAAAATGTGGGATTCAAAACTCTGCCTTAACGTGGTAGTGTTGTATATTCCCATCTAGAATGAAGTAGAGCTGTTAACTGTTTTGAAAATCCCCGTTTGAGCGACCGCCTTCTTGATTGCTAACCTTGCAATAAATGCTATCAAATATTATAAATGGAAAGTATCATAAACTTGATGAAACCTTATAGAAAATAAATAAAATAATACTAGTGCTGAGTATATTTTATTGAGTATATAATAATTACTGGAAAGTTCTAAACTAAACTAAATAATTACGGGTAAATTGGCTAACTTATAAAGGTAAACAAGACTGAAAAGTATATTATACATTTTTGTTTGTTTTGTGTAGTTTTTAAACTGTTCACAATATCAACCGCTTTAAAACGCCTAAACAAACTAATTGCAACGTAAACTAATTTGACTTTACGTGATATGACTTTATAGATCAGTGTGAAAAATGGAAGTACCAACTGTAGGGTTTATACAACCCTATAATATGATGATTTCTTTTATGTCAAATATAAAAATTTCTCCTATAAACTTACAATTAAAAAATGTAGCACCCATACACTCTACGAAAGTTTAACCTGTTTTTATTATCACTAACTATGTTATTGTAAAAACATTTAAATAGTACATTAATGACATATAATGATTTCTACATAAGTGAAAATAAAATGCAAATCATTCTCTAGTTTCAAACCTTCACTTGGTCAAGGTCACGCACTTTCACATTAGATATACTTTAAAATAATCGGCAACTATAAATAAGTTTGTTGTCATTACAAATTTACGTATTTTAAGGGAGTTTATTCTTTGCCAGGTTTGTTTACAAATCATTTGTTTATTTTTGTAAAATATCTCAATATTATTAGTTTTACAGTTCTCTACTAGGTAGCGCTATTTGTCAAAAAATGTCAGTTTACGTAAAATTGAGGTTCAAATTATTGTAAAGATAAATAATAAAATTAAGTTACAATTAACTCCAATGTAAGTTTTTATTCTATTTATGTTATATTAACGTTTTAGCATGAATAAATTTACGTAAAATCATTCCTAGGGTTGATTTTTTAAAAGCTAGGAGAAGCTAGGAACAACCTAGGAACAACCTAGGAGAGATTTCAAAAACTGATTCTGAATACCGCTAGGCCTAGGAGAAAGCTAGGAACAACCAAGGAGAGATTTTTTTTAAATGATTCAGAATACGGGCCTAAATCTAGGAAGAAGCTAGGAAAAAGCTAGGAACAACTTAAGAACAACCTAGGAAGAACCTAGGAGAGATTTTTTTTGAAACTTTTGATCATTCTGAATACGGGCCTACATGTTTATTAAAATTAAAATATTGTGCATTAATAAAAATGTATTAAAATAATTATGTATGTATGTATAAGGATATTTATTATAAAAAAAATCATAAAAAACCTAACATAACAATGAGACCTGTAAATAACTATAGACCTGCACCAGCATACAAAACATCGAAAGAACTCTCCTCCCTAACAAAGGAACTTGCACAATTAGAAGACAGACAAGCGCTCAAAAACAGACACGAACTTACCACACTATCAAATAATCTAACACTATCACCAAACAGCAAACTAATTTCACTTGACATAACTAATCTCTACACCTCCATACCAGACAACGAAACACTGATAATATTAGAAGAAAACATGTTACTCAACCATGATCGTTACAAAAATTATCAACTTATTACGTGTTACACTAAAACAAAACTATTTCACTTTCAACAATGATATGTTGCAACAGACGGTTTGGGAATGGGTCATCCAACTTCTGCTGTAATGTCTAGTCTAAAGTATTCTTAAAATCTCTTGAAGATTTATTTATACCAAAGATTACAGAGATGTTTAAGGTGATCTGTTACAAACGTTATGTCGACGATATATTTATCATCGTTGATTCTGAAGTAGAAAACACCAATAACCTTTTAACCTTCATGAACACAGTACATCCAAAATACCATTTACAAGACTCCACAATTAGGTGGAGTTTACAAGATAACGTGCAAAGACTGTCAACAAAATTATATAGGTAGAACATATCGTACTCTAAACTCTAGGTATAAAGAGCACTTACGCTCATTCATAAATGATAAATCAGATTATAACTTCGCCAACCACCTTCGCACACACGAACCAGATACAATGTCAAACTCAATCAAACTGCTTCAGAAACAATCAAAAGGACCTAAACTTGACGTACTAGATAGACTAGATGTTTTAGTACTAACACTAAGTTAATTAAACAATTAGTAAAGGTGAACAGTAACATTTAATTATATAACTCACATTGACAATATCAGAAAACATCTTGTTATAATTATTTGACAGTTGCCATAGCAACAACAATAATAATAAAGTTACATATAACATCTCCCCTTTTAGGCTAGCTCAATGATCGGACCGGAACGGTCTTCCAGATCTCGTGAAACCTGTGGTAGGTAATTGGCTGACACCAGGACTAATTGGTAGTGTGTCAGGTTCGGCTGAGAGGTCAGGGTACTGATCTCTCTGGTATCGGCGATCAATTCTCAGATAGATGGAATTACGCCTAAACGTCTTGCCATTATCTAACTGGACTAAGTACGATCGGGGAGTTGATAACTTTTGGACAATCACCCCAAATTCCCATCGCCTGGTATGACAATTTTGCACCATTACCCTTTCTCCTTTCTCAAAACTTCGCTCATTCACACAACGACGATCATAATACCCCTTTTGCTTTTCCTGACTATCTAACATTGCTTGGTAAGCACTGGCAGGAACTAACTCAGGCATTAGACGGGATGGTTCTATAGGGAGCTTAGTTCTTAAAACTCTACTCATTAATAACTGAGCTGGGGAGTATTTCAAATTTGCGACCGGAGAATTTCGATAATTTAGAAGATGCAAATCTAAGTCTGTTCTCGACTCTTGAGCTTTTTTAAGCATCTTTTTTATTATACCCACCGCCTTTTCAGCTAACCCATTACTTTGAGGGTAATGTGGGCTTGAAGTTGTAATTTTGACTCCATAGTCTTTTATCAAGCACACTGAAAAAATTTTTTATAGGCAAGGCCAGGGACTAATTGGTTTACAGTTGGGATCGTATGTCTTTCTCTCACTATATATTTGTTCAAGTGAGTAGGGTCAATACATATCCGGAGAGACCCATTTGGTTTTTCGACAATCACCACGTTTGATACCCAATCAGCATGTTCATTGACGGGGACTATGATATTTCTGTCCACTAGATGATCTAATGATTCTTTAAAACGGTCTTTAATTTTTAAAGGAACTCTACGAGCAGAACTAGCATAAGGTACAGCATCAGATTGTAATTTAATTTTACATGTATCAGGAAAACACCCTAGAGCGGTGAAGACATCTTTATACTTTTCGTACCACTCCCTCGTAGCGTCCTCAGTTAAACTTACACGTTTGTCTACAGCCTTACCCAAGGCATCTACTCTTTTAATTAATCCTAACTTTAAACAGGATTCTAAGCCAAGAATAGGAATTGTACTTGTCCCTTTCACCACAAGAAAATCAACAACAGTCAAACATTTAGACGTTTCAACCTTAGCAGAAACAACTCCCACAGTTTCAATCATAAATCCACCATAAGCCTCTAATTCAATATTACTTTTCTTTGTACATCTCTGTAACCCAACTCGGTTAACTTGAGGGAGGGGGAGAATATTTACATCTGGACCACTGTCTAACTTAAAGTTTATAGGAATACCTTCTATATTAATACTCTTATGCCATTTAGTTGTTTTGATGCTATCAACAGAGACTTGGTTGACTGAATAGTCGACTTCAGAAGTTGGTTCTATTTCATCGTCTTCTTCAACGTTATGACAGCGACGCGACTGGCTAAGGCGCTCCCTTCTTTGTTTATCATGCCAGCACATGCGTGAGAAATGATTTTTCCCCCGGCATTTTGCACAAACTTTGCCGCGAGCTGGACATCATTGAGTAATACCATGCTCTGAACCACACTGTTGGCATGAGTTATTTCTTTTCTCAATATTTTATCCATCATTCTTCTTATAGTATGATAATGAGTTTGGGTGGTTAGATCGAATTTCATCCACCACACTTCTCTCCAGCGCTCTCTCTGTCTCAATTAGTTTCATGTTCAGTTCGGCTAATTCAGACGATTCACAAAAAGTAACAACTTTATCCAAGGGCGCCTCTTCTCTAAGTAATCGCTCCCGCACAGATCTAGACGAAATTCCTAAAGCTGTTTGTGCTTTTAATAGCTTATCTTCTTGATCTTGAAAATCACACAGCTGAGCTAAATATCTTGAGTCTGCATAGAATTTTTCAAAAGGTTCCTCAATTTTCTGCCGTCTACTCAAAAATTTAAATACATTCATTATGTCATTTTTCTTTGGCACGCAATGCTTCTCTAACACGCTTAATATAGACTGCACAGTCTCTTTGTCTGGTTCCGTTTTTGTTAAACTTCGATAAACTTTCAAAGCATCGCGGCCCATTAAATTTTTTTATACGTGCAACTTGAATTTCTCTTGTTTTCTTATCTGTTTCAGTCGCCGTAAAATAGATTTGAACATCTTCTTTAAATGTTTGAAAATTATCAGATAAGTTACCACTCATCTTGAGCTTACAAGGCTTATTAAATTGACTCAGTACACATTCCCTTTATAAACCCTCTCCTACTTCCTCCCTTATCTTCAGAGGGCTCTTCGTGCTCATTGAGACTAGAAGTTATTTACTGATATAACTTTATTAGTTTAGAGCTCGAGTGTCACCCCGCATGCTGATGATAGTGTTATGCCAAAACTTGTCCAGGGATATTCATATCCAATAGCAAATATCGACAGTAGCTGAATTAATATTTTCTTGACACTTCAGGGAAATATACAAACAAATTCTTCTTACATAACTATATTTCGACTCCACTACGAGTCATATTCATGTCTAAAAATAAAAAGAAAATAAATAATAAATTTGAAAACCAATAACAAGCATTTTAAAAAACTACAAAAAGTACCATTCAAAAAAAAAAAAAAAAAAAAGACAGTAGGTGATTTTTTTGATTAGAGTAGTATAGTTAACTCCCCCCAGTTCTCCCAAGTACTATTGCAAATAGTTACAGGAGGCGTTTTCATATTAAAACGCGTAAAAACATAGTAATGTCATTACTATGTTATAACATTTTTCTATTTTTAAACAAATCAATAGCTTTGTTTTAATTGAGTAAAGTAATAGTTTTTTTGAAATTATATTTATATTTTATATATATAAAATTAGTTTCGAAAACATATTAAGCAAATTGCGAGTAATGTGTTGTTTTCTGTGTTTTTGGAGACTTAAAGGCAAAGAAAACCACTCTGTAGTTGATACAAGCTCTAAAAGTACTTGAAGTTAAGCACTGAAGGGCTTAAGCTCGAATCTTGGTACCATTGAAAAATGGTTATCGCTATATTTATACTATAATAAATGACAGCGTTAATATGGTTTGCAGTATATTATAACTGCTGAATCCTAGTAGGGAGGTTCTCATGCAGGACCAATTTCCTTTGGACTAATTTCTTCTTTTCTTAAAATCCATTTCCAGCCTATTTAGTTTTACGCTTCGTAGCTTGAGAAGTATTTAGGCCCCCATGGATCCTCCCCCCGATCGAAAATCACTTGGGTACAAGATTCACTCATCTAGCTTATTAACATCAGACGCCACTGATCTATAATAACAGATTTAAACCAACTTAAGATCTATATCTTAAGTTGGTTTAAAGCTGTTATTACTGAAGGAAATTAGTAAATGTTGGCATCTGGGAAAGGCCTTAATTCTATTCTTATTAGGATGAACTTTTTCACAATTAAAAGCGCAAATGCTTTTAATTCTGAAAATTGAAAAGTCCATTACTATGTCATTATGCGTGATAACACAGCCGCCTCCATGGCGGCTGGTCGTGATCGTTAAAGCATGAGTATGTATACTGACCATTGGTTTCACGCAGCTCTGGGGTTTGCATCCCAGGTTACGCTCTCAGTTCATGTAAGATTATTATCTTTACACCTCACGTAGAGAGTAATGGTTGCTACTATCACCTAAGGTTGTCCCCGCAGGGACATTATTACTATCAACCTTATTATCATTAATATTTTATTATTACTGGATTCACCTAAAATGATTTCTGAAAGTGTAATGTATGTTTGAAACCAGCTTTTATCATAATATTAAAATATATGAGAAAGAAAAAAATAAAACATTTGAAGCGGGCGATTTTTACGACATGTTGTATTTGGTAGAATAACATAGTGAGTATTGCGGTGAGGGCTCGGCATGTTATGTTGTCGTTAAGTAAAATGATACGTAATAAAATGTTAAACATCTGATATATTACCTAATAAAACTTCCCTTTATAGTTTATCGTTCAGAAAAATAGATCTTTTACAGACTTTTAACATTTTATCGAGTGTGTTATTTTACAGATAATATTTCTGACCTTTAAATTCCTACTTATTATTTAGTTGATTTTTTTTTACTTTCTCTTACCTACTATTGTAAGTATTGAGGAAAAGAATTGTGTTAACATTAAAAATACCAAACCTGAATAAACTATGTTTATGTTAAAATCGTTTAAAATAAGTTATTTAGCTATACTGACGTTTTGTCGCATTAATTTCATTTTATTTATTTTTTTCAAATTGGCCCAAATAGACAATGTTGAGTCTATTCTCTTTTAAAACATAATTTCGGAGAAAAGACACCTGAAACATTTCTGGTAATTTAGCCTAGCTACAGTGCATTCTGGTTAAAATAGGTGTTCTTATAATCAAATACTTCAAAATACTTTCAAAGGTACAGCTGTTTCAACTTCTTCTTTTTAGCGAATTTCCTTTGAAAATTGGCCTAATGGGATAGGCGTCATAGCGGAATTCGAACCTCGGACCACGACACAAATCCGTTTCAGAGGTCCCTAATGACGAAAAAATACGTTTTGTCGTGAGACTTTATATATTATATATATATATATATTATATTATATTTATATATATATATATATAATATATAATTTATATATATATATATATATATGTATGTATTTCTAGAAACTTTCTTGTAAACACTCAAACGGATTTGTAATCTTTCGAACGGATTACTATTTTTTAACCAAACTTGGTACAAAAATCAACCTTTGGGAGGACACGAACCCTCTTGAAACCAGGTTTCTGTGACGTCATTTGCTGACGGTTTGCTGAGTCAGCAAAATTTAAAAAAAATCGGCAAAATTAAGGGTTAATATTTTTCGCCGCGAAAAAAGTCAATATTTATGCTTTTTGAGACGCTGAATCGAATGAAACCGGTCCGAAGTCGATGCAACCACTCTAAGTGACCAAAAAGTCGAGAAAACCATTGTAAATTACCAAAAACCAAAATTTAGGTCAATAAAAAATAAATTTCGACAAGGGTGTCGTTTTCTATGTATTTTTGGGCGCTTAATCGAATGAAAGTGGTCCAAAGTCGATACAACCACTTTAAGTTACCAAAAAGTCGAAAAAAACACAAAAATTATTGAAAACCAAAATTACGGTCGTTGAAAATTAAATTTCGAGTAGGGTGTCGTTTTCAATGTTTTTTTGGGCCTCTGAGTTGAATGCCAGTGGTCCGGAGTCAATACGACCACTCAAACTCAGGGTACCTGGGTTCACATCCTGGAAGGGTCGATAATTTTATATCGTTTTTTTACTTAATATTTTTACTTAATATAACTTTACAACTAGAAAATAATTCTGGCGCGGTGGTCCGCATGTCGGGCGAATTTCCTTTGGATGCGAGCACTCAAACCCAGAGTACCTGGGTTCAAATCCTAGTAGGGACAATAATTTTTTTAACGTTTTTTAGCGAATTTTCATTATGAAAATGACGCTTATGAGGTTGTTCAGATGGCGGAAGTTGAGGGTGGGAGTGAGCGGAATCGGCTCCTATTGGCTTTCTGATAACAAAAATATATGTCCTAAAAAAGTTTATATATATATATATATATATTATATATATATATATTATATATATATATATATTATATATATATAATATATATGTATGTATGTAAGACTTTCTACCCTTTCGTATGGCGAACGATAACTCTTGAAGGCGTTCTCAAATTGAAACGAAACTTTGCAAATGTCGAGATGTTGTGGACGTTACGAGGCCTATTGTTTATATAAACATTATGACGTCATCAATTAAAGTTATGACGTCATGAAAAAAAAAATTTTTGAAATTTGAAATGGCTTTAAAACAAGGTATTTTTCGTATTTAGTTAGACGGCTAGCTGAATCGATTAAGACCAATTTCAGCTGAATCGAACCATCACAAATGGCGCAAACGGTATACATATATATATAATCTTGTATATATGTATACGTCTAGGTCAAAGACTCGTACGATATATCTTGGGTTCAGTAGTGTTAGAGGGTGGGGATATAGTATAAAAGAGGGGCCTCAACCCCTTGCTCCATCCTGGTAAGCCTACTGTCCTAGAGAGACAGGACAAAAATGGCTTCCACTAAACCACGCCGAGCTAAGCAGGCCTTTATACCAGGTAGTCTTTTATATGGTCGAAGTCATTCTAAAACGATTGCGACCGGTTGCAGCTCAATCGGACAATCCTAAGTGACGAAAACGGTATTTTTATTTAAAAAAATCATGAATATATTTTTTTCAACCTAAAGATTATTCTCAAATAAACAATTTGTTTACGAAAAAAATTTGACATTTTTTTAAAATTCAATAAACAATCATAAATGTATGTAAGAGTTAATACCCTTATGTATTGTGAACGATAGCTAAAACTGATGAAACTATAATCTTTTCTTACCCTTTATACAAGGTTACTCCAACAGTTGCAACGTGTGGATTTTTTTCTTGTATTCTTTATACCTCTATAAAAAACGTATTAGTTATGTATTTAAATAACTTATTATTTTTTTATATTGCTTGTTAACTGTAATATAATTTCTTACTATTAATAATAGAGGATTAATAAAATCAAATTTGTGAGAAAGCCTCTCAGGCCTGTGAAAGGAGGCTGTGAAAATTCGCTAAATACGTGGCAAAATGCCATGTAACAAGAAACGATAATGAAACATACATAATACAAAAACAACAACAATGTGGCCGCGAAGCGGCCACTAGGAGGCCACCAGGCCGCAAAGCGGCCCGGTAGGCCGACGCCGCGTAGCGGCTACGGGCCGAAGGCCCGAATTTAACCTAATATAAGTTTACAACTAGAAAATAATTCTAGCGCGGTGGTCCGCATGTTGGGCGAATTTCCTTTGGATGCGTGTTTCCGTGCTTTTTACATATATAAGTTTACAACTACTAAATAAATAATTCCGGCGGCGGTCCGCTGTCGGGCGAATTTCATTTAGAATGCGTGTTTCCGTGCTAAACAACCATATCTTGCTTATGCAAGAACCATGCCCATAGCGTGGTTCCGGTTCATGCTTTAGAACCTAAGCTCGTAACTCATTTTGCCTGTATTTTCCAAAGGAAATGCGCTAAAACCTTTAAAGATAACTGACTAAGCTTAAAGATAAGTAACTAAGCTTTAAACTAGAGCAAATAATAGTGCGTACTTCTACTTTTAGAGGCATAGTTTTGTACAACAACTGGATGATTATGCGCATTTCCTTTGGAAAATACAGACAAAATGAGTTACGAGCTTAGGTTCTAAAGCATGAACCAGAACCACGCTATGGGCATGGTTTTTGCTTAAGCAAGAATTGGGTTGTTTAGCACGGAAACACGCATTCAAAATGAAATTCGCCCGACAGCGGACCACCGCGCCGGAATTATTTATTTGTAGTTTTAAACTTATATAATGTAAAAAGCACGGAAACGCGCATCCAAAGGAAATTCGTCCAACATGCGGACCACCGCGCTAGAATTATTAATAATAATCATTATCATAAGCTCACTCCATGGGAAATATGCTAAAAACAAGAAAAAATTCATTTCCTCATCAAATTGGATTCGCTGAGCTTATTCTTATTACTCCGGATTCGCTTCGCTCGTCCTTTGAAATTCATGTATTGTTGTGATGTTGATCAAAAAATTGATCGTATCGATGTACTCTTCAATAAATGAGTTACCATAGATATGTCAGATTTTATGAAGATTTCTAATATAATAGACAGATTGATGAATAACTCATTTGCGGAGTAATCCAAGACCATCCTACGCAGGATTTCCTTGGTATTGTATCTTTTGCTTGTATGCTCACAGGGAGAGCAAAAATATATCTTGTTGTATGGGACATCTTGTCGCATATAGAGTTTAAAAGTATTTGAAAAGCGTATAAAGTTTGTGTTTTTCACTTATACGATCTAACACGCTTAATAGAATAGAAAATGTATATTTTGCAAACATATAAACAATAACTACACTAACACTAACACGCTTAATATCAGCTGACTTTAACTCTGGCAAATCTTTATTTTCTTATAGGATTCATAACTTTATAATCTTAAACAAGGTAAGAATAACATTAAATATGTACAATTAACTAACAATAATAAGGATCTAAAACGTTACTTGGGTCAGCTAGGGAAGGCTCTGTCTGCTTTCATCTCAGCTGTACAACTTTGTTTTTGATTTTCCCAGTAATATATACTTGTAACACTAGGAAGGACATCATCATTACACATTTTCATTGGCAACGAAACATCACGTGAGGCTCTACATTGGCGCCGTCACAACCTTTATATCAAGAACCACTAACCCTTCTTCAGATTTCGTACATTTAGGTCATTATTTCTTACATTGTTCATTATAAGCAAAAGCATTGCTTTTGATTTTCATCTTTCATAAAGGGAAAAATGGTAAATATGATTATATGATGTTCTATGTATGAAAGGATAATTTAATTTAAGCAAGGAATTTCAAACAGTAACGGAAATATGCTTTTGTAAAGTGATAAGATTATATGGGGCATCGTAGTGAATAGAAAGGAGAAAATATTTAAATCAATTCTACACAGCGTGACTTAATGTTTGAGGTATTAAAATTTCAACGTTAGTATATAGTAGGTTGTAAGAGGGGGAGGGGGAGGGGGAGAGGATTTATAAGGTAGTGAAATTAGCTAGTGATTATTAGAGAATACCTTCTACCTTACCTACCTGCCTTTAACCCTCTGACGCTCCAATTAATTACGTTACACTCACAGAAATAATTTCTCGAATCGAATCCAGACTAGGGAGGAAAGGTCGGTGAATGCTCTGTGCCAAGACGGCTTTCAAACAGCCACAAAATTCGCATCGACCTCACTCGGATTTGTCCTTTAGACACACTCTATTAATTTTATACCTCTACTCTTCTTCCAAAACGTATTGTGAACTACCTCCGGGATTAATTAGCGATCGCCACCTATTTACTCTTATTTCATTCAGTATTACTCTGTGGAACTCTAAGCTTATTCGTATATTGAATTTCTAGGTTTCTTTATGTTTAATATATTATTTTAATTAACTTTTCTTAATTAATAACGAATACAGGAATTTTGTTAACTTGCTTGCATCACGTAGCTCATACTTTTCAATTGCATTAACTGTAGCTTAGAATAAATCTTGATTAAAACTTAGCTACATGCTGCCCCCATACCATTCCCTCTTTTAACATGTTTGTATAAAATAAAAATGTACGAGTTTCATGACAATTTTTTCAAGATAACTTTCAAACGCTACAAAAGAGTTATAAAAATCAATTATATAGAAATACATATCTATAAATTTATTTTTTGATTAAGAGATTGCATCCATTAGTGTTAAATAAAACAATATGGTCCCCGCAAAATCCTAAGGAAAAATGGCTCTCGGCTAAATTCTCTGAAACTTAGCATAAATACTAAACTTAACATGCTGATCAAAAGTGTCAACGGGCACAACACTCTATCTTCAACCCTTAGCCTTGTAAGGCCCCTTATATTAACAATATTAGTGTATATCCTTATAGAAAATTAGTCTCGGTTAAATTCGCTGAAATGTAGCATAAAGATATTGATGCATATAAATAAGATACATGCAACAGTAGAAATGAAGGCTTTGCCCAGCCATTTAAGGCTATAATTTTTTACCTAGCCACTGAAGGCAAGATGTTATTAGTCCGCCACTAAAGGCAAGATGTTATTAGTTAGCCACTGAAGGCAAGATGTTATTAGTTAGCCACTAAAGGCAAGATGTTATTAGTTAGCCACTGAAGGCAAGATGTTCTTTGTTAGCCACTTAAGGCAAGATGTTATTAGTCAGCTACTAAAGGCAAGATGTTATTAGTTAGCCACTGAAGGCAATACGTTATTAGATAGCCACTGAAGGCAAGATGTTATTAGTTAGCTACTAAAGGCAAGATGTTATTAGTTATCTATTAAAGACAAGATGTTTAGTTAGCTACTGACGGCAAGATGTATTAGTTAGCTACTAAAGGCAAGGTTATTAGTTGTCTACTGAAGACAAGTTGTTATTAGTTAGCTACTGAGTGCTAAGGCAAGATTTATTAGTTAGCTACTGAAGGCAAGTTGTTATTTGTTTAAGCCACTTAAGGCAAGATGTATTAATCAGCTGCCAAGATGTTAGTTATCTACTGAAGACAAGTTGTTATTAGTTAGCTACTGAAGGATGTTATTAGTTAGCTACTGAAGCATGTTAGTTAGCTACTGAAGGCTAAAGATTATTAGCTTAAGGCAAGATGTTATTAGTTAAGGCAAGATAGCTTAAGGCAAGAGCTACTGAAGCAAGATGTTATTAGTTATGACAAGATGTTATTAGTTATCTAGAGGCAAGATGTTATTAGTTAGCTACTGAAGGCAAGATGTTATTAGTTAGCTACTGAAGGTTATTAGTTAAGGCAAGATGTTATTAGTTTAGCTCTGAAGCAAGTGTGTTAGCACTGAAGGCAGATGTTATAGTTAGCTACTGAAGGCAAGATGTTATTAGTTAGCTACTGAAGGCAAGATGTTATTAGTTAGCTACTGAAGGCAAGTTATCTACTGAAGGCAAGTTACTTACTGAAGGATGTTATTAGTTAGCTACTGAAGGCAAGATGTTATTAGTTAGCTACTGAAGGCAAGGTTATTAGTTAGCTACTGAAGGCAAGATGTTATAACTGAAGGCAAGATGTTATTAGTTAGCTACTTTATTAGTTAGCGTGTTATTAGTTAGCTACTGAAGGCAAAGATGTGTTAGCCACTTGCGTCAATGTGTAAACCTGAACGTGTTATGTATATACTTGTTGTTAATACACTTCTTGTTAATTCAAAAACAAAAGTAATTATTCATTGTAATTGAAATGTGTATAGTAAGCGACACGAGGTAATTTATTATTTTTGCCTTGTTTCTTATAGTCTTAGTGCTTAGGGCTGTTTTACTGCGTTATTTTACGATTTAAACCTAAATTGTTTGATTAGGAAGTACTCGTGGATATAAGAAAACATAATTCTATGGGCAGAGCGGGGCTAATACCGTACTAGACGACAATAAAGTGGGCTTAAATTGCTAAAATTATGGTAATTATTTAATCTTTATAAACTCTGAAAAAATAATAGTTGTTGTTGTCAAGAAAACTAGTTATTTTAATTAGTTTTATTCATTTTAGCGAATTTCCTTTGGAAATTCGCGCAATAGGTTAGGCGTCATTGCGGAAGTCGAACCTCGGACCACGACACTAATCCATTTCAGAGGTCCCTAATG
The DNA here is from genome assembly GCA_018340805.1 of Microvelia longipes. Lineage (NCBI taxonomy): Eukaryota > Metazoa > Arthropoda > Insecta > Hemiptera > Veliidae > Microvelia > Microvelia longipes. Next base: position 34,772,232 of record JACMZG010001893.1, on the reverse strand, counting down.
ACGAAAACATATGTTTCTCGAGACTTTATACATACATATATATATATATATATATATATATATATATATATATATATATATATATATATATATATATATATAATAGTATTTCAGACACCTTTTTTGTGAACACTCTATCTTTTGAAAGGATTTATATTTTTTAACCAAACTTGGTACAAAATCAACCTTCGGGAGGACACGAAATCTATTGAAAACCAGGTTCTTGTGACGTCATTAACCCGGTTTGCTGAGTCAGCGAAATTTTCAAAAAATTCAGGGTTAATATTTTTTGCAGCGAAAAAGGTCAATATTTATTTTTTGAGACGCTGAGTTAAATGAAACCGGTCCGAAGTCGATACAACCACTCTAAGTGACCAAAAAGTCGAAAAAAACCATTGTAAGTTACCAAAAACCAAAGGTCGATAAAGAATAAATTTCGAGTAGGGTGTCGTTTTCTATTTATTTTTGGGCGCTGAATCGAATGAAACCGGAGGAATATATTTCCAAAATAAATGCGATAAAACCTTTAAAGATAACTGACTAATATTAAAGATAAGTAACTAAGCTTTAAATTAGTGAAAATAATAGTGCGTACTTCTAACTTTAGAGTTATAACATACATAGTTGGTTGTACAGTTTTGTACAACCAACTAGATAATTATGCACTGCTCGTAACTCATTTTGTCTGTATTTTCCAAAGGAAATGCGCTAAAACCTTTAAAGATAACTGACTAAGCTTAAAGATAAGTAACTAATCTTTAAACTAGTGCAAATAATAGTGCGTACTTCTAATTTTAGAGGCATAGTTTGTACAACAACTGGATGATTATGCGGCATTACCTTTGGAAAATACTGACAAAATGACTTACGAGCAGTGCTTGGCAATTGAGTAACTGCATAGGTTCTAAAGCATGAACCGGAACCACGCAATGAGCATGGTTCTTGCATAAGCAAGAGATGGGTTGTTTAGCACGGAAACACGCATTCTAAATTAAATTCGCCCGACAGCGGACCACCGCGCCGGAATTATTTATTTAGTAGTTTAAACTTATATAATGTAAAAAACTATAAAAATTATCATTCCCACCAGGATTGTTGTTAAGCTCGGAAACTCGCATCCAAAGGAAATTTGCCCGACATGCGGACCACCGCGCCAGAATTTTTTTAATTAAAGTGGATAGAACTAAAAATGTTAGTTTTCTTAATTACTATAACTTTAATTTGCAACGTTTTGTGAATATTGAAAAATCATATAAAACAAAAAAAAATGATTAAAATCATTTTTATAATGATATGAAAATTCTGGCGTTTTTTGGGCCCATTTTTGGGCGTCTAGCATGGCAATGGCTTCTAAATATGTATTTTTCTTTTACTTTCCTAGTATAGCCATACCAGGTATTGTAAGTTATAATCATAAATTTTATGACGAAGAAAAATGGCCGTGGACTCCCGGACTCTGAGCTATGTGTAAATTATTAATAATAATTTTACTCCTCTTCTACAACATCGATATCAACATTATGTGCTATACGATTTCCAGCATCTAGAGTAGTATTAAGAAGGGAATCATCAGGCTATCTTATATTTTCCTCGTGACGCGCATATCCTGAGTACCATAAAACACTTGCAACGTCTGCGCAACTCCCTAAGGTGCGTGCTCCACTGTGGCAAGTGCAATAGTAGCCAAGAACTAATTCGTCATTATCATCATGATTTTGGATATCCTCGTCATCAGGTCTGTATGCTATAAAGAGTTGATACTTAGTAGCTGCGCGAAATCTTGAATATACTCGTACTCTTAAGAATCCCTGTTCGTTTATATTATTGTCAAGCTGGAGCTGTTCGTCGTTGTCTCTCACCAGTTTATCTTGAATATATGATAAAAAAAGATTTATTTGATATTTTCTTACTGTCAGATCTCTTAAGTAATTTAAGTCAAGTTCAGGAAAATCTGCAACATCTTGCTCATTCAGTCTTTCCTACTGAGTGTTTCTTCTTGTTAAGTTATCTGTCTCAACTCTTGCTTGAACAGCATTGGGCATATTTGACCTTTCAATCATTCTTCTGGCAAGTTGAATGTCTGCATCTTGCATTGTAACAGTAGGATGATACCTGTTTATAATAGCTCCAGCTATCTCATAATAACTATTTAGATTCTTTGCTTGCTGTAACGTCATCGTTTGAGATAAAAACTTAAAAATTGATCTAAGATGCCCATTTCGTGCCTCGACAATCCAAAGACTTTTTGTAACTTTTCCTGTTTCATTGGCTTCTTCAGTCGTTAGTTGTCTCTGCCCGGCAGGGAGTAGTGCTGGCATTCTATGATCAATTCTAAGATGCTGCAACAAGGGAATAGCATCGCGATATCCTCTATCCACAAAAACAATGTCCCCGTCTTCAAACCAATTTGCCAATATACCAGCATCTCTTTCATACTCTTCTCGAAGGATTGCAGCGTCATTGTTTTGAGAATCGGAGAAAAATATGGACCTAACTTAGCAAGTATATACCCATTTGGTGCAACTATTAAAGTTAGTTTTAAAAGATGGCGATGCTTCTGTATAGAATATGACTGTCGCAACACTCTAAAGTTTAAACTTTTAATAATATAGGCGTAAGTTGTATCAATCGCAACAAAAGCTTTACGTGCTTCGGGTTCCGGGTTATAAAGTCATTAGCAAAATCTGTAACATGCTGATCAATAAATTGCTGCCTATTTATTGATTCAGGGCCGTTATTTAGGGAAACTAATCGTTGCAATAATGAAGGTCTTACCAGATCAATGATCGAACTTACATTTTGTAGACTAGAATAATCAAATATTATTTTTAAAAAGTCATCGCTTATTCCGTGCTTCATCTTACACAAAAGTAACAAATCTTTTCTATTGATATTTCTATTGGTTCTATTATAGACCACAATACGTAAAAAGATTTTCAAATTGATTTTTACTGATGGGTGACAAGCTCTCAAATTCTTCTTCGGATAAATTGTCCCAGTCTATACCTTTATCTCTATTCAAAGAAACATTTCTCATTTCTTGTAGGAAACCTTGCAATTGTTGACCTTTTATGACATAAGGTCTATTAATAAATTGTAAGCCCTGTAAAAAATTCATTAAGAAAACAGCCTTTCTCATCTAAATGATGCGGTCAACTACTCACATTATCTGGTACGTAAATATTTCTTTGAATAAATACTTGGATCCTACAATGATTGGATAAACGGTGAATACCATATTGCGCATTACAAATGACGCAAGAACGGGATGCTGTTAGCCTAAGTACATTTAATCGCAAACAACTTGGATCTGCATCAATTTGAGCCAACTCTTCAATTATTAACCTGTTGCATTTGATATACAACCAAGAATTTTCATTGACGTCTTCTGGTGGATGACCATGGTCATCACGTCTTACCACCAAACCCGTCTTACCGCCAATTGGCGTTTGTTAATATTCGCATAACCATTCATAAGAGCTAGCTGACGAACATTAAATAGTAAATTACAAACGTAACAGTGCATACTTGCAAAAATTTGAAGTAAAATACCTTACAATATTAAGATGTAAAACAGCAAGATGTCTGCAGTAAAATACAATACTATGTATAGACGTCTTATTTACCAACAGACTGACTAATTAAGATTTTTAACTTATTTATTTAAATTTTGGTGATAAATAATGTATAAATTCCTAAAGTACATTCTCACAGTCGAAGTTAGTTTAATACAACATGAAAGTAACATGTAAGCTTAAAAAGTATATCAAAATAAATGAAAACCAGGGGTTTGAATAGTACATCTGTTAACAAAAACACATCAGATATATTACCAGTAATTTTGGAAATATACTATCTATCGACATATATTGCTGCCAGAAATTGTAAGCCAGGGAAACTATCAGTAGTTTATGTTATCATTACAACAAATTGTATTACTATATTCAATATGAATTATCACTTTTGTTTGTACCTAGAGTTCAAAAGGTAAAAAAAACAAAAAATGAATTGTACTGCACTTGTATTTTCACCTCCCTCATGACTGAGCTAAACTAAACCAAACATTTAATTATTTATTATTATTACTATTAATTTTTAAAATGAAACCACATAAACTAAATTATTTTAACAAAATTATTGCCAAGTAACTCATTTTATCATCTTCTTCTAATTAAAACTTTCAACGAATTTGACTGAGGGCAATTTTTTATAAAAATATGATATGTACTCTCATATTGTTAATATAAGGGGCCTTACATGGCCAGAGGTTGAAAGTAAAGCGTTGTGCCCATTGACACTTTTGATCAGTATGTTAAGTACCGTATTTATGCAAAGTTTCAGCGAATTTGACCGAGAGCCAGTTTGTATATGGATATACACTGATATTGTTAATATAAGGGGCCTTACAAGGCTAAGGGATGAAGATAGAGCGTCATGCCCATTGACACATTTGATCAGCATGTTAAGTTTAGTATTTATGCAAAGTTTCAGCGAATTTGACCGAGAGCCATTTTTTATAAGCATTACCCTGATGGGGTGAGTTTAAGGGGCCTTACAAGGCAAAGGGTTGAAGATAGAGCGTTGTGCCCATTGACACTTTTGATCAGCATGTTAAATTTAGTATTTATGCATAGTTTCAGTGAATTTAGCCGAGAGCCTTTTTTCATTAGGATTTTTCGGGGTCCTTTAGCGTGACATTTCGACCTATCTGTTCATAATCCTACAAGTACTTATAATAATCAGAATATTCGTTCCTAGGAGGAAATAAGTCAAAATATAATAACTAAAAAGTACTGAAAAAAATTAAGAAGTAATAATATGAATTGCAGAATTTTCTAAAAGTAATAATTCAAAATGAAGGAGAAAAATAAATTAATTAAAACGAAAATACTATATAAATAAGAAAAGGCAAACGGATCTAAAAATAACAAAAAATCCTTCTTTTTTAATTATTATTATTATTAGTACTTGTATGATTATGACCAGATTGGTCGAAAAGTTACGCAGAAACCGTTGTTTATTTAAGCCTAATCGATACAATCTTCTAATCAACACAAAATTAAACCAACATCAATTTGAATAATTTTTATTAAATATATATGTATAATAAATATTCAATATTCATACATTATATATAAATTATAATTATATTTTTATTAATATAAATATTAATAATATGTGTTATATGTATGTACGTCATTCCACGTCATATATCAATAGGGTACGTAAATATGGGGTTTGGGCGAAAATTTCAGAACATCACTTGAAATGGAAAAGGCGTGGATTTGATTATTTCACCATCTCAACCACTCAATATATGCAAGAAACTTATTGTGTCTTTTAACCCTTGTTTACTTTTTTGGAAGCATTTTTCTAATACAAATTAAACTTATAAAAAATGAATTGCTTATAACTAAGTATAAAAAAGTTGAAAAAAAACATGCATCATTTTAATAATAACAGTAAAAAAATGTTAATTTAAATAAAGATATGCGTATTATTAAAAGAAAGAGAGGAAAGAGAGTAAAAAATTGAAGCTCACAACGGAAGGAAAAAGGAGCTAAAATGGAGCTGGAATGGAACCTAACTTTTATACAAATATAAACGTAAAAAAACCCTTTTCTAGCCAGGATTTAAAAAAAATAAAATAAAACTAACTTGAGCCGACTTCCTACCTTCAATGATATGTTGTGGTAAATGAATACATTTTTCGAGGCCATAGAAAAAGGTTTTTTATTTTTTGAAGGGCAGCATGAATTACCCTCTTTTTATATTATATAAATTAAAGCTTATGAGTGCAAAGAAATAAATATGTTGTTGTTTAACTCATTGCGGATTAAAAGTTCAAAGAGGTCGTTTTTTCGATTCTTTATAATACTTCTAATAAAGAAACGAAAAACTACAGTCTATCGTTTAGTTTAAAAATCCCCAAGGTCATAAGTATTTTGGGGATTGACCAATCAGAGAAGCCGCTGCCAACCTCTCACTTAAAAAGAGAAAAAAAATCCCTACCACAATAACCACTATAGGGAAAAAACCTTCTTCCCGACAATCGTTAACTTTGTTTGTGGTTCTTCTTTTGATTACATCGTTTTGAAAACTACTCTCAAATTAATCTTAAAATGATATTTTAAAATATAACCACACAAAAGAAATGTAAAAAAACATTGCCAAAAAAATACGGGTAAAATAACCTTATTTGTTTACATAGTTTTTTCCCGCTCCCTTCTTGCAGGGATTTTTTTTCTTAAGAATCAGTGGTGTCTAAACTGACCTGTCAAGATTTTTATAGTAAACGATAGACTGTAACCTCTTACTTACTTCAATTTCTCCTGTTATCAAGGAGTAGAAAGTAAAACAGTCCTGGTTTTGCTCAATTGACAGCCGATTAAAAACCAATTCTCAATTCATTGAAAAAAAATATATATTGGTTCATACTACTCTTCCCAAAGAGTGGGTTTAGAATTGACCAATAGAAGTCCTAACTTTTTGGCGGGCTATGAACTGATAAAAAACTAAAATCGTAGCGAAGTATAATATACTATAATACCACCGCAGTATTTGCTGACCTAAGGTATAATCTTTGTTTCCCAACATCTATGAAACTATAAGTTGAACTGACTAAGCTGATTACGTGGTATTTCGTGTCTAGAACTTTATGTGTATGTTTAATCTTGTACTTGTGCATAAAGTACTTTTTTATAATTACTTTTAAGAATTCTGTTACATTTTTAGCGACAGTACTACAGCTTATATATTGTTACATATTTTTTTTATGTATGGTAGAAATTAAATATTAAAAATTAGTTTAAGAACAAACATTCCTTAATATTTTTACTAAAAAAAGTTATAAAAATACATTTTAGTTTGATATCTTTGTAAATGTAATAAAGATAATCCAACATAGTCGGTCAACCAAAATCAATGAATGAATGTTGATTTATCGAATCCTTACAACCGATATTTAATAAATATCGTATATAGATGGCCATGTCTATCACGAGTGAACAGAATGCAGGATTGGATGCACTTCATTGGATAAACCGTGTAAGTGGAAATTATATGCAACCAAAGATTTTTAAGTATAGTATTACATATAAAAGCTCCTTCGATGTGTGGGCAGAATTGTGAATTCAGTGGAATACATAAAAATAACACGTAAAATTGTGCTTTTAAAAATTTATACAAATGCACAAATACATAATATATACATAATAATAATACTGTCCTTAGGTCTTAAGTGCCCGGATAAAATGCCCTTCTAGTACGGTACGCGAATAAAAAATAACCTCCAGATATCCCTCTTATACTATGGTCCGGATAATAGGTGATCCGATAAAATGCCTTCTTGTTGCTGTTCTCCTATAAATGATCTCCGGATGATATGTCTCTGCTGTATTTATTTAATATATCTAGTATTATTGTTCTTTCATAAATAATATCATGGCACATGTTAAAATTGGTTAGGTGTAAATGACATTACATTAGGTGTATATTATTACATGCGTTACTATGCATGCAACCAACTATTAGCACTATAGTAACTCTCCATATAGTAACAGAGAAGGCAAGGGATTATTTTCACAAAATATTGTTTAATTAAAATTTTTAAAACTTGTTAAGATAATATGATTACGCGTGTAGTTGTTTCAGAGTAAAAGTTTACAGAAAAGGTTTCCGTTTAGCTTTAAATTGCCTTGTGAAACTTGAAATCGCTCATTGTGAATCTGGCATCCTATCTTGTGAAACCGCTATTATAAAGTATAATTTCATTATGCTCCCCTTTAAGAAAAATCTCACTGGCTCTCTTATTCAGAAGAATTAAGTAAAATATATTCTCGGTTTTAAAATGTAGACCAAGCGAATTTCGCAACCTTTGTTCTTGAGTTGAGTCCCAAATGTCTTAGAACAATTAGACACAATCACTTACATAATCGAAAACAGGTGACGATGAACTATAACACGTCAAGTCACGCCGTAACATCAAGAAAGAATTTTTGTGCACTTACTCTACGAATTTCGTCTCAAGATTTTTAATGAGACGAATCCCGTCCCTGCTCTTGAGGGATTCGACCTAGGTATCGAGTTTGACATGCGATGAGCCAAGCAAAGTGCGCTGATAAACCCGTTAAAAGCCACAACTTGGCAGGCAGCTGGTATTGTCTAATTATTCCTCTAATGTACTAGTCCAAGATTTTGTTTCCTATTTTGCTTTTTTACAAATCTGCTCTGTACCCGGGTATCCTCTAAAACAAAAATTGTATTAAAAAATATCTTTGGTCGGCAGATAGTTTATCTACCTCTAATTTTAAACATTAAAGGTTGATCATTTCAATGTTGTACCATCTCAGGTAATAGTATCGTTGAAGAAGGGAAATGATTTTGAACGCTGTTTTAAAATTGCCCTCTTATTAGAGCCAAACCCTTCTGTGACGTTGCATAAAATACAAAATAAGTGTACAAGTAACTTTCTTAGATATTTTGAACCCCAAATATTTTCAAGCAAGTAGCCTTGAGGAGTCTGATAAAACTTGGAGATTTTTCTTTAATTGAAATTTGCTCGAGTTGAATGTATAATTCTCATTTATTCTTCCCCCTATAAGACACGCTGGAAAATTCAAACAAAAAAGTTCTTAAGTATAAATATTTATACAATATGCAAATTGTTCTGTAACATGATATGATTAATATTGAAATGTTTGTTGGTTTTAGAATAAAGTATTAAATATATTAAAATGAAAATAAATATTTCAAAAAATTAATAATATCCTTAATGCTCAATTTAATACTCTTTAATGCTATGTTACAAAATGTACGTGCTAAGTGCCCTGACAATTAGCGAATTGGAAATGACTCACTAGGTAACTGGTATTGTCTAATCATTCCTATAATGTACTACTCCATGATTTTGATTTCTATTTTGTTTTTTTTTTCGTGGTAAAAGACCTCTTATTGGCGGCCCCCGCAACACGAGCCACACTAACGACTTCTGCGACCAGAGCTGGCTGAGGTAACTTCTGGCCTAACTTGCGCACGATGCCCCCAGCACAGCAGAGAATAGTATTTCGATCACTGTAGTTTTTCGATAGTAGGAAAATAAAAATTACAAAGACTCTAAAGCTGATACTTTTCCTCTTAGGGCAATTTTATCGTGTCGGACGATTTGGTAGATTTGCTTCTCTTATAATTAAAGGAAAAGCAAGGTATATACTATTGTGACACCTACTTTTGTCATCGGATTTCCTCGTTTCAGCTCCTACTTATCCCAAAAATAAAAAAAAGATGATATCAATACATATGTATCTAGGGAGGGTGAGTGTGGAGTAAGTGCGCCTACCTCACAGACAGTCCAACTTCAATTCCAGTCGGGTCCTCTTTGATTTTTATGCGAGGAATGGAAATCCATCCAGTTGTCGTTCTTTGAAAGGGACGTTAAGGTGGTGGTTTCCAGTCTGTACGATGTCAGGTACTCGTATGAGACCCTTAATTCTAAATGAACCTAGGTTTAGGCAAACTTTTGATTCCTTAATAGTATTTCTAAATGTAAAAATTATATAATATAATAATATATATATATATATATATATATTATATATATATATATATATATATATATATAAATATATATATATATATATATATAATATATGTATGTATGTGTGTGTGTGTGAGTGTGTATGTCTGTTTCTGTCTAATATTTTCTAGAACTGGAAAGCTTAGTTTTTTAGTGTGGCACATGTTGTTTGTTAATGCTATAGAAACTTATTGTAAAGCTACGGCTTTTCTGTGGATTAGAGCCGAAATGCCTGCCTTAGGACTCATAGGGTAGAGAACTATTTTATATCTAATGGAGTTAGCAAAACAGGGCACCACAAAGTGGCCTACTAGCCACTTTGAGTGATCTAACATTTCACATTTCCCTTTTAGCGAATTTTTTTAAAAAAAAATCGCTTATGAGATGGCTCATGTTGTGGGGGCCGCCAATAAGAGGTATCTTACCACGAAGAAATACGTTTCGCGAAACTTTATCGCAAATAAGATCTTTTTGATGTTTTTAGTACGCTGAATCGAATAAACTCGGTCTAAAGTCGATAAGACTAATCTGAGGGGCCAAAAAGTCGAAAAAACTGTGGAAAATAGCAAAACTCCAATATGACGGTCATAAAAATGCTACTAAAAGCGATGAAACTATTTAAAGTTAGGGTTCCCTGGTTCGAATTTTGGTGCCGGCGCTATTTTTTATCGTCTTATTTACAGTATTTATTGTAAACTAATATTTAACTAAATGTATAACACCAAATACAAAAGCCATGATCTCTCGTTTATTTGAAAACCAACTCAAAGATAACAAAAACATAAACATTATAAAATCTGTCAGTTTAAAAGTCAGTCAGTGTAGCCAAACAAATAAATAAATAATTAACAATTTAAACTCAATATACTTCATTTCTCCCCCTCTTAATAAAGCCCCTAAACTCTCATTGCTCTAATGACTTATCCCCCCTAAGCTGATCTGCATGCACTCGTCTTTCATCATCCCCAATTTTAACAATGTATGACAGGTCCCCATTTTTCTTCACGACCTTGCCCTGACTGTACTCCTTCCCCCCTTTTCCTAAAACCCAAACTCTATCTCCCACCTCAAACTCCCTAAATTTTACTTTCCTATCGTGATAAATTTTCCGCTTTGTCGCCGCCTCATCCAGAGCTTGTCTCGGATCTGGTTTTAGAAGATCTAACCGATTCCTTAATCTATGCCCCACTAGTAGTTCCGCCGGCGCATAACCTGTTGACTTATGTGGCGTATTTCTGTATGACAGAAGAAATTCCTGAAGTCTCTGATCCGCATCCTTTCCTTCGCCTTTTGATGCTTTCATCCTCTCTTTAAATGTCCTCACAAATCGTTCTGCCTGACCATTTGACTTCGGATGGTAGGGTGAGATCTTAATATGAATGATTCCGTTTTCTGAACACCACTCTCTAAACTCTAGTGATGCGAACTGTGGTCCATTGTCTGAAACAATGCTCTTAGGTAAGCCAAACCTTGTAATAACTTCTCTTAATAGCTTGATTTTTGTAGCTGTCGATGTACTGTTTGTTGGCAGAATTTCCACCCACTTTGAAAAAGCATCTTCCACTACAAGCCATGATTTTCCTTCGAAAAGGCCTGCATAGTCAACGTGAATCCTTGTCCATGCTTCAGCCGGTGTTGCCCACGAAAATAGTGGTGATTCCGTTTCTCTTGGCCTGACTGTCTGACAGGAAACACAGTTCTTAACAAATTGTTCCAAGTCATTATTTATCCCTGGCCACCAAACATAAAATTTAGCTGCTGCTTTCATCCCACAAATTCCAGGGTGCCCCTCATGTGCAATAGCTAAAATCCCATCTCTCAGACTTGTCGGTCCTACTATTCGTCCCATCCATAGTAGAATGCCTTCTTCGTAAGCCAACTCTTCTCTTTTTTCATAATATGTCAGCATCGGTCCTGTGACTGACCTCTTCTCTTTAGGCAATCCATTATTTATAAATGTAACAACTTTTCTTAGCTTCTCGTCCTTTAAGGTTTCTTCTCTTAGCTTCTTTTTTGAAATTAATAAATCTGGTACTTTAGGTGACATAAATGGTCCTTTTTAAAATCGTCTAATCTGTCCTCTTCTGTCTTTTCCATTGGTAGTCTGGATAGTAAGTCTGCTGCATTGTTTGAAACTCCTGAAACGAATTCTATCTTATACCTGTAGCTGCTTAAGATTAATGCCCATCTATTAACTCTGTTTGCCGTAATTTTTCCAATTGGTTTATTTTCTCCAAAAATATGTACCAATGGTTTGTGATCTGTTCTAAGAGTAAATTCTTTGCCATATAAGTACTGTGCAAACTTTAGGACAGCAAAAATTATTCCCATTGCTTCTTTTTCAATAGTTGCGTATTTCTTTTCCGCCTCACTCAGACTTCTCGACGCATATGCAATTGGCCGCTCTTTTCCTGACTTGTATTTGTGTAACAGTACTGCTCCTACTCCCGAATGACTGACATCGCTGCAAACAACTATCGGTACATTCAGATCAAAATGAGCTAAAGTTGTCTCGGTAGTTAAAATGTTTTCCAGTTTTCCTATTATCTTGTCTTCTGTTTCGGTCCAATGCCATTTTACATCTTTTTTGGTTAGTCTATGTAGTGGTAAGCACAATGCTTGTAAATTTGGTATAAACCTTGAGAAAAAATTTACCGTGCCTAAAAATGACCTTAATTCCTTAGTGTTTGTAGGTGCTGGCATTTTCTTTATGGCTTCTACGTGTTCCTGTGTAGTATGTATGCCATCTTCATCTAAACGATGACCTAGGTAAGTAACCTCTTGACAAAACCATTGACATTTTTGCTCCTGTATCTTTATACCGACCTCCGATAACCTCTGAAGCAATTTTGTTGTTCTTTCTAACAATTCTTCTGGTGTTCTTGCTGAAACAACTAAATCATCTAAGAGTCCTGCTACTCCTTCTAAGCCTGATATTATTGTGTCCATAATTCTCTGAAACAATGATGGTGCTGTGTTTATACCAAAAGGTAACCTGCGTAGCGGAAAAACCCTTTATGTGTTGCTATAACCAATAAATTTCTACTTTCTTCTTCTACCTCCACTTGTAAGTACGCATCTTTTAAGTCAATGACGCAAAAGTACTTTGCTCCCTAACTTGGTTATAATATCATCAATGTAGGTAACGGGTGTTTTTCTGGCTCACAACATAATGATTTAAAAGTAACTTTAAAATCAGCGCAAATGCAAACTTCACCGTCCCGGTTTTGACAACCACAACTATTGGTGACGCCCAGGTAACAGGTTTCTCTTGTTACGTCAACATTTTCTATTATTCCTTCCCGTACTAATCTTTCCAGTTCATCTTCCACTCTTCCTCTCAAAGCATATGGTACCGGTCGTACTTTGCACACTTTTGGAACCGCCTCTGGTCTTAAAAATATTTTTGCTTTATGTCCTGTAATTTTCCCAACTCCTCTTGATGTTAAATTTGGCATAGTCTTTAAAATTCCTTTCACCTTGTTTTTATACTCGGCCAGTTGCTCTGCTGCTTTATTCGTTTTTTGCCTAACCTCTGCTTGTTTAACTGTGCACACTCGAGCTCCTTCTTGCAAGGGTAATCCAAATTCCAGGTACCACTTCAGTCCAAATAATGGAATGTCATCTTTCTTAACCACGTATAAGCTAAGTTTCTTAGTTTTGTTAAACGCTGTAACCTCAACCATTGTTTTCCCTAATGTTTCTACCGGTATGTCCGTGTAAGCTGTCAAATTCCCTGTTTTCTTAAGCTTTGGAGATCCAATATTTTTCCAAACCTTCTCACTGATAACAGCGTTTGTCGCCCCGGAACCATATAGCATAGGTACTCTTACTTTGTTAATGTATACCTTATCAAACATAACCTTACTACCCTCCGATTTTGATTCTTGCTCTATGACCCTAACAGCTTCCCCTCTCCTGGCTAACCTATTATTTTCCTGTTCCGAATCACTAGAATCTCTGTCGCTATTTTCGGTACTAACCCTCCTAGCTCCACCTTCTCTTTCGGAAATCCTAGCCCTACCTTTTACTAGACATACCTTTGCAAAATGATTTTCTTGCCCACATGCCAGACACTTCTTACCCCTTGCATAACAGACTTTACCTCCCCTGTGAATGTAATCCCCACAACTAAAACAATCCCTACCTCTGACCAAGATAAACATATTTCTGTTATCATTATTATATCTAGATGCTTCTCTTGGTGAGCTTCGTACTGATACTGATCCGTCTTCTAGTAAACTTTTGATTGAAACTGACCTTAGGTTGCAACCAATAAACATCATCCTATTTACTTGTACCCTCTCCTGAATTTAGCTGAGATTCTCCTTCATTTGCCTGTTCTAAAGATAATATTGTAGCTAACACCATTTGTAATGTTGTATTGTTATTTTGATGCCTCCTTATAACCTCTTTTTGCCATGTAGACTGGTTTAATCCAATAACTAATTGGTCTCTTAGACGTTCATCTAATGTATTACGGAACTCACAGTGAAGTGCTGCACTCCTCAACCTAGCCAAAAATTTAACTATTGTCTCTCCCTCTTTGCGCTGTTCCTGAACATACTACATAAAATTAAACTGGCCATTAAAAGTGTCGGCATGGTATTCAACTCCTTTATGATCAATGATTGCTTCCGGATGAAAGCACCGCGCGATATATCACATCCTGGACTTGTAATGGTTCGTTTTTCTAAAAAAAGTGACAAGATAGATTTTCTTAAACGTATTAAGAGTAAACGGCCATTTAACAGTTCTCATATTGGATACTCTGAGCAGGATGCAACTACCATCTACGTTAACCATAGACTATCACCATACTATCGGAAAGCTTTTGGAATAGCTCGGAAAGCAAAAAAAGAAAATAAAATTCAGTTTCTTTGGATAGGAGAAAACGGTAAAATCATGTACAGAGTTAAAGAAGGAGAAATTGCCAAAACAATTTATACCATTGAAGATGCCAAAAAAATATGACTAAACTTATTTTTACATATTTATATATCTTATCGTCTCTTTCTTATTATAAGCTTGATAGCTTGCTATTTATATCTATTTACTTTACCAAAATATTTATTTACCTATTACTATATAAGATCAAGATATTTAGTTAAATTATTTTTAATAATTATTTACTTTTCTGCTTTTGAAAATTTTTTATTACGGTATGTTTTCTTTAATTTTAAATACCAAAATAATATTAGGTTAGTTTTCTTTAATATTGTATATTATCTACTAATAATTTGCGCATCAATTTCTATTGGTTCTAAGGAGTTTATAATCCGTTGTTTTAATGTCATGTAATGACATGTTGAGGGAGCAGTTGCAAGGTTTAAAGAAAAACATTAAGTTAGGACACATTAACGCCGAGGATCTCCACCTACATCAGGAAGAGGTAAAACAAGTACTCAAAGGGGAAGTACTTGATGTCTTAGCTATATCTGAGTCATTTTTAAAACCCTGGATACCAAATTCAGCTGTAAGTATACCTTCATATAAGTATACCTTCATATAAATTATACCTAATAAAGTATACCTTATATAATAAAGTATACCTTCATATAAATTATACAGAAACGATAGAGTAGGAAAGCATGCCGGAGGTGTTGCTATTTATGTACATGACAAATTTAAGTGTAAGATTATATCAACTTCACAGCCTAATTTGAATAATATGCCAGAATATTTAGCAGTTGAAGTCTCTAACCAATCTTTCAAATGCTTGATTTTTGTCATGTACTGGCCACCAAAAGCTGCTGGGCTTGAAAACGCTTTGGACTGTTTTGTCGGTTTGTTAGGTACATATAAAACAGTAATATTAATGGGTGACTTAAATATAAATCTTCTACCTAACAATAATGACCACTATAAAAGAGAACTAATTAATTCAGCTAGAAATATGAGTGTAGAAATTTTAAGGATGGAACCAACTCATTTTACTTCAACATCCGCTACTTGGATCGACCATATTATAGTAAATTGTAAAGATATAATTACACATAATCAGATCGGAGTACATGGAATATCTAGGCACGATTTAGTCTATTGTGTATTGAATAAAAAGATTAAAAAAGTTCCCCCCCAGTTTATCAAAATTAGAAACTTTAAGAATATTAGGGATCAAGATTTGATTCAGAAGGCAGAAAAAATAAGATGGGATAGAATTTATTGTGAAACTGCATTAGACAGTAAAGTTAATCTATTTACTCAGTTTATATTACAATTATATGATGAAGTAGCACCAATAAAAGAAATTAAAATAACCAGAAAGGCTGCTCCCTGGATAGATTCTGATTTAAAAGATTTAATGAATAAAAGAGATTCGGCCTATAATAAGTATAAGAAAAATAAAAATGACGACACTTGGAATAATTATAGGGTTCTTCGTAACAAATGTAAACAAATTAACAGAAATGGAAAGGTGAAGGAATTATCTATTATTGTTTAAGGAAATATCTGAAACAAATGATTCAAAGAGTGTATGGAAGCAACTAAAAAGCTTCGGAATCGGAAAAGAAAAAATAGTAATGAACCTGTTGTAGATCTAGATAAATTGAATAAACACTTTTGTGAAATAAATGATCTAAAATCAAATATCACGGTGATTAATAACTATGCCGAGATGAGAGACAAAGATGAAAAAACTTTATTTTCGTTTGAAGAAACTTCTGAAAAAAATATAAAAGAAGCTATAGATAGTTTGAAATCTAAAGCTGTGTCAGCAGATAATATTTCACTAGACATGATTAAAAAGATAGAACCTATTATCACCCCTGTACTTAAAGATATTTTTAATTTTTCTATTACAAATAGTCAATATCCTAATTTATGAAAAAATGCTTTAATAACTCCTCTTAGTAAAAAGCCTAAACCTGTTGAAGTAGGAGATTATAGAGGCATAAATATTCTTTCTGTAGTTGGTAAAATACTTGATAAAATAGTTTGTAACCAGCTTGTCCAGTATCTTGAGAATAATAATATTTTAATAAATCAGCAATCAGCTTATAGAAAAGGATATGGCACTGAAACTTCATTGCTCAATATTCTCGAAGATATAAGAGTTGCCATGGATAATAGAATGGTTACGGTAGTGGCTTCCATAGATCTTAGTAAGGCGTTTGACTCAGTTCAGCATGATTTGTTACTAGCCGTTCTTAAATATCTAAACCTCTCTGATACCAGCGTAAAGTGGTTTGAATCTTATTTAAGTGGTAGAACACAACAAATTAAGACAGCTTCTGGCAAGTTGTCTTCACTAGAAAAAGTTAGGGTTAGAATACCACAAGGCTCCAATCTTTCCGCTATTTTATTTGTAGCTTTTTTAAATAACATAGACTCATGTCTTGATGGGTGCAATTTTAACATCTATGCAGATGACTTAACTGTTTATTTAAGCTGCAAAGTAGAGGCACTGTTCGACACCCTAAATAAATTAAACAATGTATTAAATAATTTGAATAATTGGTGTAATCAACATTGTCTACAGATAAATATGAAAAAGAGTTCTTACCTTATTTTAGGTAACAATAAATTAGTTCAATCAGCAATATCTTTAACTTTGCCCTCATTAAGTATTGATCACGTATGCCTTCAGCAGGTAGATAAGTTAAAACTTTTGGGTATTTGGATTGATTCGTCCCTCAGTTGGAATGATCAAGTTGCACATGTAAGTGCTAAGGTATTCGCAAGTCTGGCTCAAATAAGAAAATTGTTGTGTTCTACCCCACTATCACTGAAGAAAAACTTAGTAGAATCACTGATCATGCCACACATAGACTATGCTTCTGCTGCTTACTGCGATATTAATTCTACCAACACACTAAAACTACAAAGAGCACAGAATGCATGCATCAGGTATGTATGTAATATTCCTTTTGCTGATCATGTCACACCCTACTATAAAAAACTAGAGTGGCTCAAAATAAAAGAACGGTTAGAACTAAGCATTGCTAGAACAACGTATAGAATTTTTGAAAGCAAAAAGCCATTATATTTGTACAACTGATATAAGTGGAGAAAAGATGTAGCAAGTAGATCTACAAGAAGAGTCATATTTGACCTGCTTCATGTTCCCTCGCACACAACAATTCAGTATGAGAATTCCTTTCTTGTTCAGACGGTAAAACTCTTTAACTCCTTAGAACCAAAGTTTTACACTAAAATGTCTTATAGTAGTTTTAAAATAAATTATAAAAATAAATTATTAACTAGGTACCAATAATATGATAATTAAACCATCATAAAATTTATTCTCTTTTAATAAAGATATTCTAAATAATAAATAAAAATGTAATGTTATAGAAATGGAATCAGTCCAACTGACAATAATAATCTGAAAGAAAATTTTGCAAATTTTCTTTTCAATGCTTTATTTTTATACGAATTGTATTAAAAAAAATCATTATAATTATAATTTTAAAAATATAATGATACTAAATTAACTATAATTAAAAGAAATTAGCTATTAAATAACTAAGTTAAGGATTTTTATTGAGTAAGATTTCATAGTTAAAACTATAAATTTATTGTATAAAAAAGATAATTTTGCATATTGTTGTAATATTTTATTGTATGTATTTTATGTAATTTTAATAAATAAATCGGCTGAAAATTTATCCACGTTGAATGGAAAGAGAGGACCTTATGATCCTAATTCTGCGTGGTTAAATAAATCAGTAATCAATCAATCAATCAATCTCTTTCCCTTTGCTGAAATTCTTCTGAAAAGCCTGCTGTAGCAGAGGCAGCTTTGCAGTGTTTTGCTAAAACGTAAGCTACCTCTGCTGCGCTGGTGTGTAACTGGCCATCGACCACAAGGATGGGGTTCGATGACGGGCGGTTCTTGCCAGTGACAGCCTTCACCTTATTCCAAATTTCTTTTGCATTAGTGTTTTCTGTTAACGACGAGACGTAGTCCATCCAGGATTTTTTCTTGGCTTTTCGAATGGTTCTACGCTCAATCGCTCTTCTTCTCTTGAATTCTATGAAATGTCGTTGCATAGGCTGTCGATTAAATTTATTCCAAGCTTTCTTCTTGGCTTTATTCGCCCGTCGGCAGTCTTCGTTCCACCAGGGTACGGTGCGGCGCTTCTGGCCTGGACCTCCTATTCTCCTGCGTGGAACGGTAACACAGGCGGCGCGACCTATGGCTTCTGTTAGTAAATTGACGTCGGTTTCCACGTCGCCAGTAAGCACTGGGGGGTTGAAACTCGCCCGAAAACCATCCTAGTCTGCGTTGCCAAGGTCCCAGGTTTCTTTTGGGACCGTTGGCTCTACAGAGGACAGCGGTGATGAACACCGGGAAGTGGTCGCTCTGATGGAGGTCTTCACAGACACCCCAATCCAGAGCGACCGCTAGCGCAGGTGAACTGAACGTGAGGTCGATGGGAGCCGTCGTTCCCGTGCTCAATGTTACATGGGTTGGACTTCCATTATTTAGAAGGACGAGGTCGCTTCTATTAACAACTTCTTCTACTCTTTGTCCTGGCGGGGACAGTCTCACAGAGCCCCACCAGGGATTGTGTGCATTAAAATCTCCCATTAGGATGACAGGAGACGGCAGCTGTTGAATAAGGTTCTCTAGCTGTTGTTCCGTCCACTGACCATCTGGGAGATACAGGCTGCACAGGGTGGCAGTGAACGGTGCTTTGACTGTTACCGCCACTGCCTGTAGTTGTGTGGTTAGTTGGACCTGTGCAGCCGGGATGTTGTCTTTAATTAAACGAGCGACCCCGCCGTGCGCACGCCCACGTTCAGCTATAACTGTGTCTTTCCTAAAAACCTGGTAACCTGTGAGGTTAAAAACCTGCGCTGGTGCTAGCTTGGTCTCCTGGATCGCTAGAGCGAACGGCGTCCTGTCCAGCAGGAGTCGCCGCAGCTCTGCGAAGTGACTTCGGAGACCTTGCATATTCCACTGGACAATAGTATCTTTATTGTCCAGTGGCATTACAGTGTATTTTTTCTGGGCCTGCCCTTAGGCCAACCCTTCTTCTTTTTAACCTCTTCAAACCCGGTGTCATCTTCACTATTAATTTCTCCAATGGCCTCTGGTACATTACTAGGCTCACTTGGAGATTCTTCCTCTTTTTGAGATCGCCGAGTCCTCGGTTTATCAGACGGAGGAGCAGCGGTGGGAGTGTTGGTTCCACACTCTCTGTTGGTGGAACCAGATGAGGGGAAAGGGGTAGCACTGACAGGTGTTGGAGTTGTGCTACCCCAGCTGCATTAGCAGCAATTTTTTGAGATGGAGGGGTAGGAGGAGTTGCAGGACGCTTGTTCCTCCTATTTCTTCCGTTTCTGTTTCTCTTCCCCTCATCTTCACTGGCTGAAGCCATCTTTCATTTCCTTTATCGTTCTTTTCTTCTTTCTTTTTCCTTTCTTCTTCTGATTTCTTTCTTTGTTCTTCCCTCTTTTTGTTGTTCATGTAGCTCCTTTGCACTTCTTCTCTCTTTTTCCTCTTCAAAGCCGTTGTTTTCTTCTTTTTTCTCACTTAAGTTTTTCTTTTGACTCTTACTTAAGGCTTCAGCTTTATTCTCTACCACCGCTGTAGCAGAGGCAGTGCTAGTGGTCTGAGGGCTGATGTTATTGTTGGTATTTACATTTTTGTGTTTTGTTCTTTAGCACTGCCCTGCTGTTGGTGAGGCGAGGTCTGCTGGACAGGGCTGGGTTTTTTAGGTCCAGCTGCTACTTTCTTCGCGTAACTGATGGCGGGCATAGCATAGCCCGAACTTCTGACAATCCTTTTTGCTTCCGGATGCCTGAGTTTATGAATAACTTTATATCTCTGAATTTCCTTTTCAATAATGAACTCAGGACAATCCAGAGACTTTAACGAATGTGCACCGCCACAGTTAACGCATTCAAGCGGAGGCTTGCATTCGTCAGTGTGGGCGGGCTTTCCACAAGTACACATCTGTTCCTTTGGGCACTTGTTGCTAATGTGCCCAAAGTGGAAGCACTTAAAGCACCTAAGTGGCGACGGAATGTATCGCCGCACACTTAGGGCCTTGTAAAAAGCCACTTTTACTTTCTCTGGGGGGTCTTCGTACTTAAAGGTAAGGAAGTACGTTCCCGTCTTCTCCGAGTTTCCTCTAGGAGTTCGACGGGAGACCTGCTCCACCTTTATCACACCTTGTGCAGCTAGCTCTTCTTGCAATTCGTCGATGGAGCAGTTCATGAGGTCTCTGCAAAAGATGACCCCCCTTGAGCTGCTCAATCTTTCGTTGATGCCCACACTAACACTAATTCCAGCAATTTTATTCATAGCTGCAAGCTTCTCCGCTTGGCTCTTCGAAGCAACCACTAAAACTAGGGTGCCGGAGCCGGCCTTTGAGACGCTTTCAGCCTCACCACCTAAAGTCGAAATAATGGACCGATTGATTGCAATGGGGGACACATTGGCAAAACTACCCCCATCGCTTCTTCACGGTCCAATACTTCACTACCTTTCTTCTCCGTCTCTCACTCTACTTCTACAGTCTAGATTGACAAAGTAGCCATAGGTTTTCTTAAGGTGAAGGGGGAAATCAGCCGAGGTGTGACCAGAGAGGAGAGAGGATTGTCGGCCAGAGGCTGGATAGTTGACTGACCAGCCCCCCTGGAGTACTGACCAGGTTTCTCCTCATTCTGTGAGCCTACCCGCGGGTGAGCCAAGGCGGACGGTAGGAGTCACACGGAGCATAGGACCTCCGACAGTCCTAGCCACGACTGCCACTGGACAGTGACCCGAAGCGAGAATTAACGCAACGCAGCAGGCTCCCCTTCTACCAGGCATCTGACGCTTTGGTAGGGCAGTGCTAGGCACACAGCAGGAGGGGCGACTAAACCCTCCACGACATACCAAGCGGCGGTGACCAGCAGCCCGGGATCGCTCCTCTTTTAGGAAAAAGTTTTAAGATTCAACCCTTTAGAGGACGCACTGGGCACCTCTGGCACCTCTTCTTTTGAGAAGAAACCCAAACTCTACCTGGTAGAGGACGCACGACGATCGGCACCTCTCTTAGGAAAAAGTCTTAAAATAGTCATAAAATAAAGAAAATTAATACAACACCAAAATAGTGAAGAAAATAAAAGGTAGACAGCATGAAATAAAACGAGAGAAAAATCAAAATAAAGGTAAAAGAGAAGGAAAGGTGAGAAGTAGGGAAGGCAAGGGGAATGGTGAAGGAAAGTTAGAGATAAGGAGATAGCAAGAAAGAGAAAGAAAATAAGACTCTACCTTGTAGAGGACTCTTGCGAGGTCAACGTTTAGGGTCGCCACCCCCTGACACGCCACTCAGTCCGCCAGACGCAAATAGGCACCTGACTTCCCAATAGGCGCTCCCTATAGGTTTACCCATGTCTGCCGGCATACGGACCTTAAGCACGATCGGCTGTGCATAGAGCCAAACAGACACGGATTAGCTAGAGTGGGCCGAGAACGCTTCTCTTCCCGTCAAGCACCGTAGCACTTGCTCTGACCAGTCCCGGTACCCTGCATAATGCAGGGACCAGTGGATGCAGTTTAACCTCATGCCCAGGAGGTACTTTGTTATGAAGGGTCAATTTGTACTTTGTTATATAGAGTCAATTTGTACTTTGTTATGAAGGCTTATTTGTTATGAAGGGTCAATTCGTCCTTTGCTATGAAGGTTCAATTTGTACTTTGTTATGAAGAGGCAACTTGTACTTTGTTATGAAGGCTTAATTTGTACTTTGTTATGAAGGCTTGATTTGTAGTTTGTTATGAGGGGTCAATTTGTACTTTGTTATAAAGGGCCAATTTATACTTTGTTATGAAAGGTCAATATGTACTTAGTTATGAAGAGTCAAGTTGTACTTTGTTATATAGAGTCAATTTGTACTTATTATGAAGGCTTATTTGTAATGAAGGGTCAATTTGTACTTTGTTATGAAAGGGTCAATTTGTACTTTGTTATGAAGGGTCAACTTGTACTTTGTATGAAGGCTTATTTGTACTTTGTAATGAAGGCTTGATTTGTAGTTTGTTATGAGGGGTCAATTTGTACTTTGTTATAAAGGGCCAATTTATACTTTGTTATGAAAGGTCAATATGTACTTAGTTATGAAGAGTCAAGTTGTACTTTGTTATATAGAGTCAATTTGTACTTTATTATGAAGGCTTATTTGTTATGAAGGGTCAATTTGTACTTTGTTATGAAGGGTCAATTTGTACTTTGTTATGAAGAGTCAACTTGTACTTTGTTATGAAGGCTTAATTTGTACTTTGTTATGAAGGCTTAATTTGTACTTTGTTATTAAGAGTCAATATGTACTTTGTTATGAAGGGTTAATTTGTACTTTGTTATGATGGCTTAATTTGTAGTTTGTTATGAGGGGTCAATTTGTACTTTGTTATTAAGAGTCAATATGTACTTTGTTATGAAGGGTTAATTTGTAGTTTGTTATGAGGGGTCAATTTGTACTTTGTTATAAAGGGCCAATTTATACTTTGTTATGAAAGGTCAATATGTACTTAGTTATGAAGAGTCAATTTGTACTTTGTTATGAAGGCTTAATTTGTACTTTGGTATTAAGAGTCAATTTGTTCTTTGTTATGAAGGGTTAATTTATACTTTGTTATGAAGGGTCGAATTTTATTTTGTTATAAATGGTCAATATGTACTTTGTTATGAAATAACAAAGTACAGTAACAAAGTATGAAGAAGTATATAAAACATATTAGACACTTCTAAATGGTTTTCATTATGCGTACTGGTTGTATGTGTGTGTCGGTGTCACGACAACTCCTGTGTGCCCACGCTAGAGCATTAAAATTTGGCACAATAACCAAACATAAATTATGTTGTGCTGCCCAATAGACACAATTTAGCGAAATCCAAAAGGAAAAATGAGGAAATAAAGTTATATTGGTTCCATGAAGGGGAGGGGAGTGGTTTGTTTATAAAAGGGAGGAGACTCGCTTTTTTTTTTTTTTTTTTTTTTTTTTTTTTTTTTACGCTTTAACCGTAGGCTTTAGCGTTTTCCCCTCACTCAAATCTCACTTAACATTAGCCCCTGCAAATCCAATCATCTAGGAAGCACCCCCTCCGTACATGGTAGCACATATAACCAGTACACAGTGTGTCTAGTTCATCCAGCCCAACCAGACTCTATCCAAACTCATTGCTCTGGCTAGTGTCTGCGACTAGTTCACCGTGTGCCTAGTTCATCTAGACCAGCTAGACTCTGGCTAGGCTCACTGCTCTTGCTAGCGCCGACTACTAGTTCACTGTGTGCATGTTTCATCTAGTCTTACTAGCTCCTCTGATCACATTAGTCTCACTTGACCTCGTCCTTCCAGTCTCACCAATCTCATCAGTTCCACTAGCATCACCAGACTCTAAGCTAGGCTCACCGCTCTGGCCAGTCCAGCGCCACCCGACAAAGAACTCTAGCACCCAGATGTCAGCGTGCACACAAACTCATTCTATAGCCCTGACCTGAAAGTCAAAGCTCCGCAGTGCTATTAGGACGTCTGTCTTTTCAAGAACCGAGCACTTTGTTCCTAGTCACTTACGTTACTCGTGTCGCCGCCATCACTTTCACTGACTAAGTTTCGGTCATACAAAGGCTCAGTATATCTTTCCGACTTCATCTCCCCCAGCCCGCAGAACTTTAACTTTTCGTGAGCTGGAGACAACTGAAACGTGTATCCAGACTTGTCTCAGATGAAACTAGATCCAACCCCGCATTTGCGTATTAGTAGCCAAGGAAACCACGTAAACCCCTGCTGGGTTGGCCGGCCCTGAATTCAAGACCTCCGAGTGTACGGTACAAGGGATAACCTCATATGAGGTCCTCCCCGGCTGGATTTGAACCCTCGACCTCCAGGTCGAAAGGCGAGCGCTCTACCACTGAGCTACCGGACTCGGTTGAGACTCGCTATTAAAATCTGTAAAATATCTGTAAAAATTCTTGCTTGTGTGTGTTTATGTGTGTATTAAAATTAACTAATTTAAACGCGCCCCTAAACTTTGCCATTTAAATACAAAATTGTTCACCATCTTACAGATCTTATGAGTTCCGAACATCTTTTATCTTTAACATAAATTAACAAAAAAAAAAAATAAAAAAAAAAAATAAAAAAATATTCTTATTCCTGTATACTATATACTAAATAATCTTACTCCTACGCAGATTTTTTTTTTAAATTAATTTTCAAGCATCAATTGTAACAAGTCTCGCCATTTTGAAACAAATAATAAGAAATTAATGTTTTTCATTTCTTTACTCAATGATTATTTAAATTAAAAAGTATTAATTTAGAGGAACTCCTTGTTATAGCAGGGACTGGGACTGCCTTGTTATAGCAGGGACTGGGACTGCCTTGTTATAGCAGGGACTGCGACTGCCTTGTTATAGCAGGGACTGCGACTGCCTTGTTATAGACCAGATATTTTTATGTTAACGGAACTTGTTTTTATTAGTCAAGTATTAAAACAATAAAACTTGACGTTTTTAATTATAATTGTTTTCGTATATTAATTTATTTTCTTTCTTAAATTTTTTAAGAATATATACAAAATCTAACTTCTGTGTGTTCTGTATTAAAA
The DNA here is from genome assembly GCA_018340805.1 of Microvelia longipes. NCBI lineage: Eukaryota > Metazoa > Arthropoda > Insecta > Hemiptera > Veliidae > Microvelia > Microvelia longipes. The sequence continues at coordinate 34,747,107 of JACMZG010001893.1, read as the reverse complement.
TTAAGTATATAATTGCATTATTACGTTATTGTGTAATTGCATTATAACATGATTATGTAATGCATATTATGTGATTAAGTAATTGCTTATTATGTGATTATGTAATTGCATTATAACGTGATTATGTAATTGCATTATTATGTGATTATGTAATTGCATTATTACGTGATTATGACATTTCATTATCACTTAATGAAGCGGTCTATGCATTGTTTTCGGCAACTTTCAAAGAAGAAATAGCTTATATATATATATATATATATATATATTATATATATATATAATATATAATATATATATATATATATATATATATAATATATATAATATTAATGTATATTATAAATGAAAAATGTATTTGCCTTACTTATTCTTTGATTATTTTATATTTTTCTTTCTAAACTTTTATTTATATTAGAATCAGTATATAAGCTTAAGAAAATAAGCCTTCTATTGTAAAGAGATAATCGATAATCTTCAATCTTTTTTAGCGGAATTTCCTTTGGAAAATTCGCTAATGCGGATAGGCGTTCATGGCGGAATCGAACCTCGGACACGACACAAAATCCGTTTTCAGAGGTCCCTAATGACGAAAAAATACTTTTTTGAAACTTTATATATATATATATATATATATATATATAATATATATATATATATATATATATGTATATATATATATATAACATATATATATATGTATTTCTAGACACTTTCTTAAAACACTCTATCATTCGAACGATTAATATTTTTTAACTAAAACTTGGTACAAAAAATCAACCTTCAGGAGTTACACGAACCCTATTGAACCAGGTTTTTGTGAACGTCATTAACCCGGTATGCTGGTCAGCGAAATTTTCAAAAAATCAGCAAAATTCAGGTTAATTTTTTTGCCGCGAAAAAGGTCAAGTTTTATGTTTTTTGAGCACCTGAATCGAATGAAACCGGTCCGAAGTCAATACGACCACTCTAAGTAACCAAAAAATCGAAAAAACCATTTCTAATCCCGAAACCAAAATTTAGGTCGATAAAAAATAAATTTCGAGTAGGGTGTCGTTTTCTAGTAATTTTGGCGCGAAAATCGAATGAAACCTGTCCGAATCGATACGACCATTCTAAGTTACCAAAAAAGTCAAAAAAACCACAAAAATTATAGAAAAAACCAAAAATTACGGTCGTTGAAAATTAAATTTCGAGTAGGGTGTCGTGTCAATGTTTTGGGCCTTTGAGATGAATTGCCAGTGGTCCGGAGTCAATACAACCACTCAAACTCAAAGGTACCGGTTCACATCCTGGAAGGGTCGATCATTTTTTTATCGTTTTTTACCTAATATAAGTTAAACTAGAAATAATTTGGCGCGGTGGTCCGCATGTCGGGCGAATTTTCCTTTTGATGCGTGTTTCCAGTGCTTTTTATATAAGTTTACAAACTACTAAATAAATAATTTCCGGCACGGTGGTTCCGCTGTCGGAGCGAATTTCATTTAGATACGTGTTTCCGTGCTAAACAAGCCATTTTCCTTGCTTATGCAAGAACCAGCCCATTGCCGTTGTTCCGGTTTCATGCTTTAGAACCTAAGCAGTTACTCAATTGTCAAGCACTGCTCNCACGGTGGTCCGCTGGTCGGGCGAATCATTTAGAACGTGCTTTCCTGCCTAAACAACCATTTTCTTTGCTTATGCAAGAACCATGTCCCATTGCGTGGTCCGGTTCATGCTTAGAACCTAAGCCAGTTACTCAATTGTCAAGCACTGCTCGGTACTCATTTGTCTGTATTTTCCAAAGGAAATGCGCCTTAAAACCTGTTTAAAAGATAACGACTAAGCTAAGATAAGTAACTAAGCTTTAAACTAGTGCAAATAATAGAGCTACTTCTAATATTTAGGGCATAGTTTTGTGCAAGAACTGGGATTAGTTATGCGCATTCCTTGGAAAATACAGACAAAATGAGTTACCGAGCAGTGCATTGACAATTTGGCAGTAACTGCTTAGGTTTAAAGCATTGGAACCGGAACCACGCAATGGGCATGGTTCTTGCATAAGCAAGAAGAAAATGGTTGTTTTAGCCGGAAACACGTATTCGAAATGAAATTCGCCCGACAGCGGACACCGTGCCGCGAATATTTTATTTAGTAGTTGTAAACGTATATAAAAAAGCACGGAACACCATCCCAAAGGAAATTCGCCCCCGACATGCGACCACCGCGCCAGAGTTTTTTATTTATTTATTTTTTTTTAAATTTTGATACTTTTAAAACTTTTATACCAGTAGGATATTGATATTATATTATAGGGATTTATGCCATGCTTTAACGCCTATCTTACTCATTATAAAAAAGAAATAATCCCATAGAGTGTTATTGAGTTAGTAATTAATTTTTATGCCATTATAATAAAAAAAAAACTTAACACTTTTTAAACAAATAAATGTTATGATGTGAAGTTAATCTTTTAGGAAATAATGAAACTTGGCTTATGCACGCGCACGCGCTTTTCTACAGCTTAAGGTAAATAAGAAAGTTTGTCTTGTCACTAAAAAATACAAAACGAGAGATTTCTCTAAATTATCATTTCACGTGTTCTAAGACCTTCTGAGTGTTTTTGCGAAATTCTTTTAGATAATAATCTTGGTAGAGGTTGCTTGCATAGTAAAACTGGGGCAAAACTCTATTTTTAGAGGCCCCTAATTATATAACAGTAGGTTTAGTTAGCCTATATGTAAAGGGTAGAATATATCAGACGTCAACATTATCCTTAATTATGATTTTTACTTTCAAAAACGGCCCTAAATCGATCTTTTAAATCAAAGATCTTTAATAAAGGTGTTGTTGACACATTTAAACAATTTGCCCCTGCCGAAGGAAATGCGCATAATTATGCAGTTGCTTGTACAAAACTATGCTTCTAAAATTAGAAGTACGCACTATTTTATTTGCACTAGTTTAAAGTTTAGTTACTTATCTTTAAGCTTAGTCAGTTATCTTTAAAGGTTTTAGCGCATTTCCTTTGAAAAATACAGACAAATTAAGTTATATGCAGAGCTTGACAATTGAGTAATTGCTTAGGTTCTTAAGCATGGGCCGGAACCTTAAACAAGAAATGAGTTGTTAAGCACGGAAACACGTATTCTACATGAAATTCGCCCGACAGCGGACCACCGCGCCGGCATTATTTATTAGTAGTTGTAAACTTATATAATGTAAAAAAACTATACAAATTATCATTCCAACCAGAATTGTTGTTAAGCACGGAAACACGCATCCACCGCGCCAGAATTATTTTGTAGTTGTAAACTTATATAAAGTAAAACAAACGATAAAAAACTATCGTCCCTACCAGGATTTGAACCCAGGTACCCTGAGTTTGAGTGATCGTATTGACTTCGGGCCACTGAATGGCAGTGGCCCGAAGTCAATACGATCCCGCAAAGGCCCAAAAAACATGGAAAACGACACCCTACTCGAAATTTAATATTCAACCACCGTCATTTTGGTTTTCGATAAATGTTTGTGGTTTTTCGACTTTTTGGTCCTTTAGAGTAGTCGTATTGAGTTCGGACCGTTTTCATTCAATTTAGTGCCTAAATATACATAGAAAACGGTACCCTACTCGAAATTTATTTTTATAGACCTAAATTTTAATGTTCGGTAATAGAAAGGTCGTATCGACTTCGGACCGGTTTTATTTGATTCAGCGTCTCAAAAAACATAAATCGTAACATTAAAAAGTTTGTAATATTATTAGTATTAGTCTCCATTCTATAAACCAGCCCTTCCCAACCCTTGGATCCGCGACCCAGATTGGGTCGCGAACGAAATTTTTTATTATTTTTTTTTTATTATCTTTTTTTATTATTCTTTTTTATTATTTTAACAATCCAAAAAATTACCAAGATTTATGTAAAAAGATTATTGTAAGCAAATAACAGATTTGCTTAAACAGATATTATTTTTAGAAATTGATAATACTTTAAACATGCGATAACAAAAGAAGCCGCGGCCAAAACATTTCTCAGATGTTCTTTACCGACAGAGGCACTCTCCTTTATCTAATTCTTGCTAACTTTGATGAATTGTTATACCTATGATAATACTGTGTTTAACAGTTTCTTATTACTTCTTTTAAAGGTTCGGGTTATTAAAATTATAATGTTCAATTATATGTGAATTTGGTTCTAACATACATCAACGTAGTTTAATTTCGCGTACAAGTTTTATAATTATAATTGATTCGCCAGTTCATTTATTTTAGCGATTTCCTTTAGGAATAAAATTTCCTCATGGAATAGGCGTCATGGCGGAAGTCGAACCTCGGACCACGACACAAATCCGTTTCAGAAGTCTCTAATGACGAAAACTTCGTTTCGCAAGACTTTATACATGTAAACTGCGTAGGCTTCCGCGGTTGTTTTCATGAAGGTTAGGTCTTCCGGTGTGACCGCGTCAATGTAGATGAAGAATCCGACGTTTTCGCTTCCACTGTGGGAGGCATCTTCAGGGATGTAGGACATCATGGATAGAAACGCAATGCTCTACAAAACTGAACTGAAGATGGAGACGCTGCAGGCCCTATTAGGCCCAACAGGGACACGGGGTTGAAGATTTCCAACACTTGGACACCGCTTATTTCTTCACTACGTGTTTCAGATAATTCCCTTACCCAATCTCAGCCCTCAACTACGTCACGGAGTACCCAGCCACCGATTACGTCATCTCACGGAAATCCCCCATTAGCCAGTTCATCAACCAGACAGGACACCCCTACGCGACCTTCAAGTGGATTACGTCATACTGGACCGTCAAACCCTATTATCCCTTCTCATGGCTATAATCTTCGTCCTCGAAGACAAGGTCAGAGACAGGTATAAATAGGGCCTGCAGCGTCTCCATCTTTCAGTTCAGTTTTGTAGAGCATTGCGTTTCTATCCATGATGTCCTACATCCCTGAAGATGCCTCCCACAGTGGAAGCGAAACGTCGGATTCTTCATCTACATTGACGCGGTCACCACCGGAAGACCTAAACCTTCATTTATACATGTATTTCTAGACACTTTCTTGTAAACTCTCTCTCTTTCAAACTGATAAATATTTTTTAATCAGACTTAGTACAAAACTCAACCTTCGGGAGGACAGGTTTTCATCCCTATTGAAAACCAGGTTTTCGTGACGTCAAATCAGCAAATTTCAGAATTAATATTTTTCACCGCAAAAAGGTCAATAGTTATGTTTTTTAAGACGCTGAATCAACTTAAACCGGTCCGAAGTCGATACGACCACTCTAAGTGACCAAAAAAATTATTGTAAATTACCGAAAACGAAAATTTAGGTCAATAAAAAATTAATTTCGAGAAGGGTGTCGTTTTCTCTAAATTTTTGGGCGCTGAATCAAATGAAACCGGTCCGAAGTCAGTAAGACCACTCTAAGTTACCAAAAAGTCGAAAAAAACCCTTAAAAATTATCGAAAACCAAAATTACGGTCAATGAAAATTAAATTTCGAGTAGGGTGTCGTTTTCCATGTTTTTTGGGCCTCTGAGTTAAATGGCAGTGGTCCGGAGTCAATACGACCACTCAAACTCAGGGTACCTGGGTTCACATCCTGAAAGGGTCGATAATTTTTTATTGTTTTTTTTTACTAAATATAAGTTTACAACTAGAAAATAATTCTGGCGCGGAGGTCCGCATGTCGGGCGAATTCCTTTGGATGCGAGCACTCAAACCCAGAGTACCTGGGTTCAAATCCAAGTAGGGACAATAATTTTGTATCGTTTTTTTACCTAATATAAGTTTACAACTAGAAAATAATTCTGGCGCGGTGGTCCGCATGTCGACGAATTTCCTTTGGATGCGTGTTTCCGTGCTTTTTACATTATATAAGTTTACAACTACTAAATAAATAATTCCGGCGCGGTGTTCCGCTGTCGGGCGAATTTCATTTAGAATGCGTGTTTCCGTGCTAAACAACTCATTTCTTGCAAGAACCATGCCCATTGCGTGGTTCCGGTTCATGCTTTAGAACCTAAGCAGTTACTCAATTGTCAAGCCCTGCTCGTAACTCATTTTGTCTGTATTTTCCAAAGGAAATGCGCTAAAACCTTTAAAGATAACTGACTAAGCTTAAATATAAGTAACTAAGCTTTAAACTAGTGCAAATAATAGTGCGTACTTCTAATTTTAGAGGCATAGTTTTGTACAACCAACTGGATAATTATGCGCTTTTCCTTTGAAAAATACAGACAAAATGAGTTACGAGCAGTGCTTGACAATTGAGTAACTGCTAAGGTTCTAAAGCATGAACCGGAACCACGCAATGGGCATGGTTCTTGCAAGAAATGAGTTGTTTAGCACGGAAACACGCATTCTAAATGAAATTCGCCCGACAGCGGAACACCGCGCCGGAATTATTTATTTAGTAGTTGTAAACTTATATAATGTAAAAAGCACGAAAACACGCATCCAAACGAAATTCGCCCGACATGCGGACCACCGCGCCAGAATTTTTACCTTCTGGTACCGTCCTTACACCGATCACCCTCAACCCTATTCAACTAAACCGACCCTACAATATTCAGTAGTGAATAAGCTAAAATAGATTTTTTAGGGCGGTAAGTTTACACAAAACGTCTTTAATGCAAGATTTTGTTTCTCCTAAAGTTTTTTAGGTTTATCTATAGTGTTTTTAAAACATATTCTGGTAAATTCTATCAAAAGAAGTAAGATTTGACTGGAAAGTGCTGTGTTGTTGAGCAGACAAGGAAAGCATTAAGCTCGCATTAATAATTTACAACACTAAGGGATGTATAATTCAACAACTGGGACTCAAAAAAATACCTCAATTACGAATGGCGATGGTTTTATACTTGCAAAAATCTTTAGTTCGACCTTATACTGTTTCTCGTCCCTTACGCTTTTAGCGATTTTTTTTACAAACTAAAAAAGAATATACTGCATTACTTTTATTTCGTACTTTAAAGCTTTTCTCAACTTTTTTTCAGAGGTTGAGATCTCGAGAGATAATCTGCCTTATCCTCACGTACCTAGTCTTAAAAAAGTAAACCAAGAAATAAAAAAAAATAAATAAAAAGAAACAAGAACCGGGGTTCCTTGACGAATCCTAACTTTTCATTCTCCATTTCAACATTGTGCTCTTTTTTATGAATATTTGAAAATGAAACTTGATTATTATATCCACCATTAAAAAAATAGGATACTTAAAATCGCATCAAGCAATTCATTTTTTAAATGTATTTATTTTTTTAATGTGAATAAGTTAAGCATAAATAAAAATAATTAAGTAAAAAAATTATTTAAAATATAAAAAAAAATCTAAACCTTCTTTCAATTCTACATTTAAATAAAATAAAAATATACTATTTAAGAGAAAAAAAAAACAGTTTATCCTCTAGAAGGGAGAAAAAAAATAACTTTCTGTCCTTATTTTTAGGGAGGAAAGAAACTTGTTTACAACCTGTTTGTGAAAATAAGGGAGGAACAAAAATCTGGGCAAACGGATATGGCAATCTGTCCCTACTATTTGGCGCAAAAGGTTTGACACTTTCCTGGAAATCATATGATTCATTGTTCAAATCCATGATCGTTTTGCAAAATACCAATTTTTAATAATTTTAACAACATTCAAATAAATTTATTGTTCGTTGCTACTGTTTTTGTGTGTTTTAATAAATTTGCAACATATAAACTAGAAACAAATTACGTCAAAACTATGTTGTTTAAACAACGTAGTCTTTGGAGTTTTTTCATGATTATAGTAAAAATAAAGGAAAATTACACCATTAAACTTCTTTTGACTTTTATCAATTAAACAGTAAACCAAAAAATCTAGTAAACAAACAAAAAATATTATCTTTGGTTTCTTTATATTTGCTATGGTCTAAAATAATTATGCTCGACCATGTTGTACTTATACTTTGACTTAAAGCTTTTTTTGTGAATAACCAACAAGACGAAAGATAAGCAAACGAAAGGCCTTGGGCCGCTACACTATTTTAAATTATAAATAAATTTTAAATTTATTAGTCCAAAAACGATTTTTTTACCTTTCGTTATAAATGTCAATCGATAAAACCGGAATAATGTTGACAATAAAACTTATATCTCTAATAAAACTCTATCGTTATATATTTGTTAACCATGTATAGTAGGACTTCAACTTAACTTCAGCCTAATCTAAACATTTTGTAAAGTTTTGTGATTTTTTGAAAATTTTTACTGTCAATGTTATGGGTTAAAAATTCTGGCGCGGTGTCCGCATGTCGGGCGAATTTCCTTTGGATGCATGTTTCCGTGCTTTTTACATTATATAAGTTTACAACTACAAAATAAATAATTCCGGCGCGGTGGTCTGCTGTCGGGCGAATTTCATTTAGAATGCGTGTTTCCGTGCTAAACAACCCATTTCTTGCTTATGCAAGAACCATGCCCATTGCGTGGTTCCTGTTCATTTTTTAGAACCTAAGCAGTTACTCAATTGTCAAGCCATGCTCGTAACTCATTTTGTCAGTATTTTCCAAAGGAAATGCGCATAATTATCCAATCGGTTGTACAAAATTATGCCTCTAAATTTAGGAGTACGCACTATTATTTGCACTAGAATAAAGCTAGGTCAGTTATCTTTAAAGGTTTTAGCGCATTTGCTTTGGAAAATACAGACAAAATGAGTTACGAGCAGTGCTTGACAATTGAGTAACTGCTTAGGTTCTAAAGCATGAAGCGGAACCACGCAATGGGGATGGTTCTTGCATAAGCAAGAACATGAAAATAAGCATAAGCATTCTAAATGAAATTCGCCCGACAGCGGAACACCGCGCCGGAATTATTTATTATAGTTGTAAACTTATATATTGTAAAAAGCATGGAAACACGACTCCAAAGGAAATTTGCCCAACATGCGGACCACCGCGCCAGAATTATTTTCTAGTTGTAAACTTATAATAGGTAAAAAAACGATAAAAAATTATCAACCCTTTCAGGATGTGAACCCAGGTACCCTGAGTTTGAGTGTTCGTATTGACTCTGGACCACTGGCATTCAACTCAGAGGCCCAAAATTACATAGAAAACGACTCCCTACTCGAAATTTATTTTTTATCGACCTAAATTTTGGTTTTTGGTAATTTACTATGGTTTTTTCGACTTTTTGGTCATTTAGAGTGTTCGTATCGACTTTGGTCCCGGTTTTATTCGATTCAGCGTCTCAAAAAACATAAATTTTGACGTTTTTCGCGGCAGAAAATATTAACCCTCAATTTTGCCGATTTTTTGAAAATTTCGCTGACTCAGCAAACTGGGTTATTGACGTCACAAAAACCTGGTTTTCAATAGGGTTCGTGTCCTCCCAAAGGTTGATTTTTGTAGTAAGTTTAGTTAAAAAATATTAATCCGTTCGAAAGATAAAGTGTTTACAAGAAAGTGTCTAGAAATACACACACATATATATATATATATATATATATATATTTCTTTTTTTTTAATTTACCATAACAGTATCCGTGCTATGGCTCTTTATTTTCTAAACATGCACCGCTTTCGCATAAACAGGTTGATCTTTTTATCTTTTTTGCATTTTCATTTTATTTTAGTTTTAGCATTGGTTCAAGAATAATTATGATTCTTTTTTTTTTCTTTAATTGTAATCTTCTTTCTTTTTCGTAGCAATTTTCTGTTTATCATTATTTATCATTTAAGTTTTGATGAATTTAATATTTTAATACTAAAATTTTATTTATTTATATTTTATTTATTTTTTTTACTTCTAATAGATGATCGTAAATTTGAATGTTTTTAAAATACTTATAATTTTGAAAATAAACTAGTATAAATTAATTTAAATTAATACAGGGATTGAAATATATGTATATATACATACACATATATACATACACTTATATACACATACACACACATACGTACATTGTTTTACAAAAAGCCGCTCTTAATAAAGCCTCAGGCGAAGACGGCATTACTCTTGCCATACTTGAAAAAACGTTTGAAATTTTATCAAACCTTTTTAATGCCATCTTTAATGGATGCCTAAAGAGAGGAATATTTTCCACTTGTTGGAAAACTTTAAAAATAATTATGATAGAAAAAGCAGGTCGATCTCACCTTAAAAATGCATGCTACTACAGACCAATAAGCTTACTTTCGACTTTAGCCAAATTATTTGAAAGTTTGATGATAGACCGAATTATGCACTATCTTCATTTCAACGATCTTCTTGGCAATCGCCAATTTGGTTTTAGACCACAAACCAGCACCACCGACGCCATAATCGAACTAAAAATCTTTGTTGAAGCTAATTTAGAAATTAAAATGCATGTCGCATTGATATCATACTCACACACACACACACACATATATATATATATATATATATATATATATATATATATATATATATATATATATATATATATATATATATATATATATATATATATATACAAATTATTTACTATCAATTTCTTGTTGAACTATTATTTTTTTAAAGTTTTACTTATCTTTACTTACTATCTCAAGTAAGTGTAAGTGTGAAAGCAGTACCATTATTGATGACTATCACAATTATTCGAATTCGGCACTTTAATAACTCTTTAGTAGTTTTGTCATGGCTTATGATCATGCTGTCATTACCCCATGTATAGCCCTTCCCCTCTTCAGTGATGACGTTATTGAATTGAAACAAAGCAATAATCTGGCGATCGTATCTTTTGGGAGTTGTTTCCATCTAGAAGCCTCAGGAGCTAACTAATTAATCACCCGTAGCTTATTGGCTTGAGAGCAAATTAGGTTTTCTCCTTTAGCCCTACTTTAAAAGGAAACTTCAAATTGGGCTGTAAAACCTTTTTTCGTAGCTAATTTTATAAATAACAATAAAAGCGCTGGATTCCACAGTAGATTATTAATAATAATTCAGTTTATTATTATTGTTTCTTGACTAATGTCTAGATCTATGGCCCCTCCATTTTACATAGTAATAAACAACTCTCCCTCATTTGTAAAAAAATGGGTACGCGGTAACTCGGGATTTTTCCGCAGCTATGTTATACTCACGTCTTCGGACTTGCTTCGCTCTTCCTCAGATTCTAAATAAATTCACTCATCTAGGCACTGACCTCACTCGATGCTGCTTAACTTTTTTGATCTAACAAAAACCATAGATGTAAAAGCCGAAATGAAACAAATCTTAGTATAATTATTTGTTACGGAAAGAGGTACAATTTTACTAAATTTCAACTCAAATGGATTATTTCTCTGTTTTTAAAAACGTATACAAGTTATTTGATAAAAATTGCATTTATGCTGATGAATGAGCTGAAACTTGGCACATTCGTGGCTCTAGTATACACTTATAAACATGCTTCATTTCAAATCGATCAAAACATTATTTCGCGTTTTATAAACTTTCAAAATGCAACTTTTAAAAAAGGTCATTATTGCCGATCAATGACGTCATAAAGAAATTATTTACCAGCACAACTAAAGATTAATTTTTGTACAAAGTTTCAACTCTCTGGCATAACCACATTGCTACGATGATGATGATGACACACACACATACAAATATACAGACAGAGAAGTTTGTGAAAACCATTCAGTAGGTCTTGAAAACATCTGAAACGGATAAATGAGGTGAAATGCAGGTTTGGGATTTGTAGTGCAAACTCAATACTTTTCCTACCTATCTGCAGTATAAATGAGGAAAAGTAAATCCTGTTAGCGTCATTATTATCATTATACTAATTATAATGCTCGTTTAGACCCTTGCGGCCCATCAGGGATAACCTCAGCGGGAACCATCTAACGAAGTAGTGGCAACAGTTACGCTCAAAGTGAAATCTAAAGTTAGTGATAACATATATTTACAATAATCTTATGTAAACTGAGAGTGTAACCTGGAATGCGAACTCCAGACCTCCGTGGTGTCAAAGGGCAAAGGTATAGTAACTGACGCTTTAACGACCTGTACCACCGTGGCGGCTCATTTGCAGTTGCAACATCACTTAAATACTTCTGTTTCAATAACTTTGCGATAGCTTAGATTAAATATTTTCAATCTGACTATTGTCATACGAGTTGTCAACATCTCTCCTATGCCAAACATCTCTCCTATGCCAAACATCTCTCCTATGCCAAAACATCTCTCCTATGCCAAAACATCTCTCCTATGCCATAACATCTCTCCCATGCCAAAACATCTCTCCTATGCCAAACATCTCTCCTATGCCAAAACAGCTGAGAACTTTATATTTTCTTTTACTCGGCAAAATTTAGTACACCACCTGTTTTTTTAATTTTTCTTTGATACAAATATAACAAAACCCTTTTTCTAAAAGATTGGTATTAGCAGGAGATGTTGAATTACTGTTACTGACTCCTACTAGCATTTTAAAATAAGTATTAATAATAAAGGCGAGTTGTAAAAAATAAAGATTTGATAAAGCATGATAATAATGTGACAGAAAGTTAAGAGCTTCGCCAGTTATATTATGCACAGGTATTCCGAGTTTATCTCTTTCTACTTTTGAAACTATTACTTAAAACTAGTTTAATAAGAGCTAATTTGAAATTTAATTTTTATTTTCTTATCAACTTTTACAGCTTTTAAGTATTTTTTTTTATTTATTCGAAATCATTGTAATATTAATTTCTGTTAAATATTATACGTTTATTTTATAGGTTTTAACACAATTTTATTTATATTTAAAATTATAGGTATTATAGAGGTTAATAATCGGAAAGATCCCAAAATTTCATTAAGAAATCATTAAATTTCAAGGCGTGTTAAAATTAAGCGGGAAATGTTAGATGTCCAATTTGTGTTCGTGAATCCTCTAAAAATGAATCATTAAACTGAGAATATGTTTAAACAATATCAATTTGTAAGAATATCAAATTATTAATAAAAATATTTTTATACAATAATCGAGGTGTTGTGTTGAGAATATTTGTATATAATAATTAAATTGTAAAAATATCAAAATGTTGTGTTGAGATTATTTACAATAGTTAAATTGTAAAAATATCTAAGTGTAGTGTTGAGAATATTTGTATACAATGACATAGTTCAAAGTGAATGACTTCGTTCAAACTATAGTTTAAAATTAGTTATTTTTTTATTCACTTTTTTGGCAATATTATGTAGTAATTTTTTTACATAATAATTTAATAATTTTTTGACTTAAGTATAATTGTGATTTATATACTATTTATAATTTTATTATTTAGTTTAATTCTTTTATGATTATTATGATAATCATAATATGATTATTTTATCATATTTTTATATATGATTGATCAGTATGCTTTTTATGTAGCAACTTATTGTAAATAAGCAGCCTCATATTGTAGTTTTTAGGGTTTAGAAGATAACCTTCGAAACCATTATACTTTCTGTCCATATATATATATATATATATATATATATATATATAATATATATATATATATATATATATATATATATATATATATATATATTTATATTATATATATATATATTATATATACATATATTTATATATATATATATATATATATATATATATATATATATATATATATATATATATATATATATATCTAAGTTAGTTTAAAATACAGCCTGATTTATTTTATCTGAAAGACAAAGAATCTTTATTAGTGAAAACAACATGTACAATATTAACATAAGTAATAATAACGACAAATAGAACTTAGTACTAATATTAAACATACCTGAAAGACAAAATTAAATTCCAGGCTAATAATCTCTTCTAGACTGATTCAACAATAAAACGAAAATAAAAATGAATTAAAATAAACTGTCACTTCCTAAATCATAAAAAACAGCTGAGTGAAAACAAAAGACCATCCTGTCTTTACATATATATATATATATATATATATATATATATATATATATAATATATATATATATATATATATATATATGAATAAAAATATATTTATAGAATTTCAAGTGTAGGCCTATACTTCATTATACAAGATGTATTTTCCTTTAACTTAAACTTATAAGAGAAAATATCTGTCTCATCTTACACGGGACACGTGTTTATATGTGATTAAGGACACATCGTTCGCTTTCTTACACGGGACACACGTTTATATTTGATTTAGGACACATCGTTCGCTGTCTTACACGGGACACACGTTTATATGTGATTGAGGACACATCGTTCGCTGTCTTACACGGGACACACGTTTATATGTGATTGAGGACACATCGTTCGCTGTCTTACACGGGACACACGCGATACATCGTTCGCTGTCTTACACGGGACACACGTTTATATGTGATTGAGGACATCGTTCGCTTTCTTACACGGGACACACGGAGGACACATCGTTCGCTGTCTTACACGGGACACACGTTTATATGATTGAGGACACATCGTTCGTCTTACACGGGAACACGTTTATATGTGATTGAGGACACATCGTTCGCTTTCTTACGGGACACACGTTTATATGATTTAGGACACATCGTTTGTCTTAGGACACGTTATATGTGATTGAGGACACATCGTTCGCTGTCTTACACGGGACACACGTTTATATGTGATTGAGGACACATCGTTCGCTGTCTTACACGGGACACACGTTTATATGTGATTGAGGACACATCGTTCGCTTTCTTACACGGGACACACGTTTATATTTGATTTAGGACACATCGTTCGCTGTCTTACACGGGACACACGTTTATATGTGATTGAGGACATCGTTCGCTGTCTTACACGGACACACGTTTATATGTGATGAGGATCGTTCGTTACACGGACACACACATCGTTCGCTGTCTTACGGGACACACCTTACACGGGACACACGTTTATATGTGATTGGACACATCGTTCGCTGTCTTACACGGGACACACACATCGTCGCTGTCTTCTTATCCGGGACACATGGTAATTTGTGATTAAGGACACATCTTTCTTAGTCTTAAACAAGATCCGTATTTAGCTGAATGATTTTTTACAAACCTGAAGTAAAATCCAACGTTGAAAGATTTAAACGGTTTAAAATGTTTTCCCAGCTTAAAAGCAGCGATTTTATTTTAAGTCTACCATTAAAAACTACCATGAAAAATAATATGATAGGTTTTATACCGGTAAGACTTTTGCACTTAAACGTATAAATAGTTAGAAATTTTGTTGTTGAGGTAAAAGGAGTAGCATTTAATACCTATTTATAAGATAATGGTTATTTATGGACTTGGGGAGTAAAGAATGCTTTCGTTTTTTAGAGCAGTATGTTGGTTTCTAAGGCGAAAATTGTTATATAAATAATTTTGATTAAAATTAGTACTTCTTTATTAATATACGTAAGGGAGAATTTATTATAATTATAAATATATTTCTAAAGACTCCCTCCTGCAGCACAGACCTCCTGGTCTACAGCAAGAGGTTTCCTTATACATGCAATAATAATATCTTATGTATTATATTATTTATAAAATAAAGAAATTTTTTAAAAAAAAGAAAAAGTTAACTTTTAGTCCCAAGGGAGTGGATAGTAACTTTTTTTCTCAGGTTTGAAAAAATCTTCTTTACTCCCTAAAAACTAGTCAATAAACTTCCCATTATTCACTGTTTGATGAAAAAACATTATATGAAAACTTTTATATTCCTAATGTGCGATGCTTAGTGATAATTAAATTGTAAAAATATCAAAATGTTGTGTTTGAGATTATTTACAATAGTTAAATTGTAAAAATATCTAAGTGTAGTGTTGAGAAATTTGTATACAATGACATAGTTCAAAGTGAATGACTTCGTTCAAACTATAGTTTAAAATTAGTTATTTTTTTATTCACTTTTTTGGCAATATTATGTAGTAATTTTACATAATAATTAATAATTTTTTGACTTAAGTATAATTGTGATTTATATACTATTTATAATTTTATTATTTAGTTTAATTCTTTTATGATTATTATGATAATCATAATATGATTATTTTATCATATTTTTTATATTGATTGATCAGTATGCTTTTTATGTAGCAACTTATTGTAAATAAGCAGCCTCATATTGTAGTTTTTAGGTTTAGAAGATAACCTTCGAAACCATTATACTTTCTGTCCATATATATATATATATATATATATATATATATATATATATATATATATATATATATATATATATATATATATATATATATTATATTATATATATATATATTTATATATATATATATTATATATATATATATATATATAATATATATATATATATATATTAAATATCTAAGTTAGTTTAAAATACAGCCTGATTTATTTTATCTGAAAGACAAACAATCTTTATTAGTGAAAACAACATGTACAATATTAACATAAGTAATAATAACGACAAATAGAACTTAGTACTAATATTAAACATACCTGAAAGACAAAATTAAATTCCAGGCTAATAATCTCTTCTAGACTGATTCAACAATAAAACGAAAATAAAAATGAATTAAAATAAACTGTCACTTCCTAAATCATAACAAACAGCTGAGTGAAAACAAAAGACTATCCTGTCTTTACACCTCCCCTCCTCAAGTCACTTTATTAGGAGAGTAAAGTGACAATTTGTTGCTGTGAAAAAAATTAGATTCCTTTTTTCTTTTCCCACTATCTACTTCATAGAACAGCGAAGAAATTTTCTTTAAAATTTTGAACGGCCCAATTCTCACTTTATCCATTTTTCCTCTATTAAGCTTACTTCCATTCTCAATATAAACGAGGTCACCTACTTTGAATTCGTACTCTTTTCTCTTCTTGTCTACTCTTGCCTGTTTAATTCAAAACTTTTCATTGAATTCTTGTAAGCTTCTTTGCGGTCTCAACTAAGTTCTCTACGAGGTAAATTCACTGGTGTTATGTCTGATAGAATGCATCCATCTAGCTTTATATCATTCATCATTACTAAAAACATACACAAATCCATTTTTGTTTTTCAAGTTATATTAAATTCTATTATATTTCGTTTCATTTATTCACTGATAAAATAGAAGGACACCGTCTATAAAGCGTTACTTACCATTTATTGTTACGTAGTTTTATAATCTTTTAGTTTATTAAGTGTAAAAAATATTAGATGTTGTAAATACATTAGCAAATTTATTTAAGTTAGAAACAGAACAACTAAGATCTACTAGGAGGAGTGGAGATGCCAATGTCACGATAAACAAGTCAGGCTTTATTATGACTTCTTATTATTGTTGTTATAATTTCTCAATCAGATTAATCTCTTGGATTCTGTCATGATTTGCAGAATTTAAACTTATTGTTATTCTTTTCTCTTGTTTTTAAATAAACGTTTCCGTGTTGATTTTTAGCGAATTTCCTAAGCAAATGTTAGCAAATGATATTAGAGTCATGGAAGGAAGGGATGGAGATGGAATAGATCCATGAATATTATATATATATAATATATATATATATTATATATATAATATATATATATAATATATATATATATATATATATATATATATATATATATATATATATATATATATATATATAATAATATATATAATAATAATATATAATAATATATATAATATAAATATAATATTAATATAATATATAATTATAATATAAGAATATATATATATATATATATATATATATAATATATATAATAATAATAATAATAATTATATATATAAAAAGTATTAATTTTTACGAATTTCCTTTGGAAAAATTCGCTGATGGGATAGGCGTCATGACGGGAGTCAAACTTCGGACTATGGCCAAAATCCGTTCCAAAGGTCCCAACTGCGAAAAATAAACCTTTAAG